>OENT01000486.1:10673-108203 GCA_900239685.1 Rotaria macrura | reverse complement strand
GCGGCTGTGAAACGCGCCTGAAAGCGTTTTATTTACATTTGTTACTGTAGCCGCGTCTAAACGCGGTTAAAGCGCGTTTAAACGCGTCCGGTGTGCGTTTGGTTTTTACATGGGTTGCTTCTTCTTTCCTCAATATGCTACTTGGCTGAAAGAAACTAAGAGGAAGTTTCATATTCGTATCTTGAAAAGAAGAATACTGACTGTATGTTAATGATTCGATGGCTACTAAAAAACTCCTCCAGGTATACATTTCTACGTAGTTGATGAAGGCCTTCATGCACCATGGAATGTTTACCTTTCAATTTCTATTCGAAGTCATACACTCAAACTCTCAAAACGTAGAGCACATATTTCTTTAACACTTCTTTAAGGCAAGTAAGGGACCAAAGGAAACTGTTTCACAGTGACGTTGAAGATTGCTATCGAATTTTGCTTATTTTTATTTCATACAGAAGACATTTGAGAATGTATATCTTGAAAGTCTTGATATAATCAAGGGACTTTCCATATTGCGGTATTTCTTTTGTGTTGCCTTCTAAAGTAAAGAAATAGAATAGTTTATTTAATAAGAAAAACCATTTATGTCTTTATTCAAAGCGGATCTTATCACACGGTATTTTCACATGGAACACAGACTTCGAACCACCCTTGTATTCTAAAATTGAATGGGGGTGTGGGTTCCGGCATGCATATAAGGCTCGTGCTCTATCAATGCCCTACTCACTCGAAACCTCCTATTCTCGATCCCTCTCTCTCGAAGGCTCTTCACATTATCAGAGAAAACCGAACAATTGTTTCTTTTACTGCAGAAATGCTTTCACGTCTCCCCCGAAAGTGAATCGGAAATTGTTTTCAAGAAGTAGCATGCATTCTCTATGAAAATAATTAAGGTAGAGATTCTTCAGTCATTTCTACCCGAATTCTATTACCTACTACGATATAGCTTTTAGTTCAACAGTGTGACGATTTTCGATAGAAGGGAGACTAGTACTGTTGGAATCAAGGTTCATTCATTCTTTCATATCGTACAATCGTAGCGTTTGTATAAAAAACCATGTGCTTATATACGTACCCAGGACAAAGAAGGATAGAGCATGAAAAGAGTGAATACGAAGTCAAGGGAAGGACAGTGAAGTAAGAACAATATGATTATGAAAGTAAGTAAAAACAGAAACTTAGGATACATAGTAAATACGATTGAGGACAATGAAGTAAGGATAATTCATAACATGAGAAGAAATGAAGAGAGCAGGTTAAACATAAATTATGCAATGCACTCAAACGGGAAGATTGCACCCTTGGATAAAATGTGGACGTTCTACGTATAGAACGTTACGGGAAGAAATAAACTCTTTAACAACTTTTTGTAAAGCGATAACCGTTCCGAGAACCCGTCTATTCAACAAGATGATTACGGTAAACAACAACACTAGAAACCACGTAAAAATAACGTTGATTAACTGAATCAAATCTTAATCGACACCTGTGAAACCCAAGGAAGATAACAGAAAGTTAATATGGTCTCGAAAATACATAGAGACTTCCATCGAGATCCAAAAGGATCCATTGAAATTCAGGATCCGCTTCTCACCCTGATTGTGTGCGTCGCAGATATGTATATGCACTTTAACAAAGTATCAAATTTGAATGTTCTAGATACAAAAGTTTCACATTCTTACATAACTACAGTTAAGCCACTGTCGTACAACTCATGAGTCAAAAGCCAACAATTACAAGTAAGTTCATGAGCAGAAGCAAGTGTTATTTATAGCCAGGTCTACGTATTCAATTATGACTGTGATAATCAAAAATACGACAGCCCCAATGCCCGAATTTTATTTAAGAACCGAATTCGGCTGTTTTTTATTGCTTCTCTTCATCGAGTATGCTCTTGAAAATAATTCAGTGAATATTGTTTTAGGTAGAGGAATTCTTTGTCACTGGCAATAGCCAGAATATTGTGCTACCCTTCATGGATTGTGAAAAGATGCGCAATACTAAGCCTTGAAGAAGCACTAGCATGTGGCGAAATAAGCTTTTGGTTTCATGCGAGATTGAAAACCGAAGAGAAATTCTGATAATTGAAGCAAATTGGAGACCCTTTTAAAGAGTGCTCACTTGGGTATCAAATCCTAAAAACGTTCCCTACACACTTCACAAAGAATCTGCACAATGGCATACTAGATTACCATATTCTAAAGAAGACGTTTCGAATTCTTTGTGATTCTGTAAACTTGTCCTATACAATGTACCCTGTGTTGTTCACGGTCCACATGCAATGTGTTTCACTAGCCATGGGACTAGCGGCTCACCACACCATAATATAACTTTTTCAAGAGCATGAATTTTTCAGTAAGATATCGTATTCAATAAATGTCTTGGTCTTTCATCGAAGCCTGTCATTAGAAACCATGCGTTATATGAGTTCCAATCACAATAGAGTGCATAACTTGAGTGGCGAATCTCTTTTCAGGTTATTCTACTTTCCCCACTGCTCTGAAGAGCAGAGATATCCGTCCAAACTTTCGTCTTATCTGGCTAGATAACAATCTCGACTTCGAATCACAAGAATTTTTAAACTCATACAATTATCTATCGCACATAGTCGACTCCGGTGCAATAATTTTATGCTCAAATGCTGAGAAATGCCGCGACTCACTCGATCAATTTGAAACATACAAAGTCTTTATGATTGTTTCTGGCAAACTCGGAGAAACCATAATGCGTGAAATTCAACATAAGCAACAGCTAGATTCAGTCTTTGTCTTCTGTGCGAACGACAAGTATCACAAAAAATGGGCAAAATTTTATTCAAAAGTGAAAGGTATTTGCACCGATATTGAGTCGATTGGTAGAAAACTGCTATCGTCCGTACTGGACTATTACAAGGATTGGATACCCATCAGTATTCTTTCGAATACTTCAGCATCAAACTTGAAATTAGAAGATCTCAATATCTCATTTATATTAAATCAACTAGTTAAAGAAAGCGTTTTAGAAACTGACGGAACCGAAAAAGATTCTCTTGAAGCATTTACCAAATATTTTGATGATCTGGGTATCGATAAGTCTAAGATAGACGAATTCACTAAAAACTACAAAAAGCAATCAAGCCGGTACGACTTACTCGATAGCTTAATCTTCAATTTACTCAACTGGGCATCAGATATAAATAACGTGGCCGTGATTCAAAAAATGAGCTTCTTCATTAAAACTTTACATCATAATATCGAAGCAAAACATAAAAGCGATAGGAATGAAAAAAAGGAATCTTTCTTTGTCTACCGACATCAAGAGTTGCTCAAAGATGACATTGCAATACTGAAGCAAGCCAGCGGTGGGCTAATTTCATTCAATAGCTTTTTATTCACCCTAAAAGATCGAAGCGTTTCGAAAGTTTCTCCCTTGAGTAAATCGTGTGGAAATGTTCTCTTCTGCATCGAAGTCAATCAGAATATCTATTCAAGTCCATTTATAAACCTGGAAAAAAATAAGCATCAATCGTCCGAAGGCGCTGTACTGTTTTCATCTCATCCCATTTTCCATATCGGCAATGTGGAAAAAAGTAACGAGAGCCCATACCATTGGGAAGTACAACTCAAGCCCGTGAGCTCTGATCACAACCTGCTAGCTACATTAAAGACGCACATGCGAGAAGAGACTTGGGGGTTTACTGGATGGAATAGAATTCCTGAATGGCTAATTAAACTTAACGACTTTCGTAAGGCCGAAGAACTATGCCAAATTCTATGCAACCAGGAATCCCATAACAATAAGAAGGTAATATTTTATCAACAGCTTGGTCGAATTAATCGCCACACCTTTCGATATTCTGCTGCGGTACAATCCTATGAAGATGCGATTAGATCCTATACAAAAGCGATTAAAATTGGTGAAGAAATGAAACTCGAAAACCATATTGGTCTGATTGAATCTAACAATGGTCTTGGTTTGAGCTATCAGCGAAAGGGTGAACTTTCAAATGCTCTTCATTACTACCAAGAAGCCTTTAAAATAGCCAGCAATCATTGCTCTTCGGATGCGGTGACTCTGGCTCATTGTCATAATAGAATCGGAGATTTATATCTTGAAAGGGAGGAATATCAAAAAGCAAAAGAGTGTCAAGAAAAGGCGCTTAAACTTTATTCACAATCTCTTCCTTCCGATCATCCCGCATTAGCTAACTCTCATAGCAGTATCGGAATGTTACTTTTCAGTATGAACAAGAATGAAGATGCACTTTTACACTACGAAGAGGCACTTGAAATATTGGAAAAAGCTCAGCCACTGGAGTATCTCAAGTTAAGTGATTGTCACAATAGAATTGGTGATATTTATTACGAGAATAACTATGATAAAGCTGAAAAATCTTACGGAAAATCACGTGAAATCCTATTAAAATTTCTTCCTTCAAATCATCCTGCTTTGGCTAGCTCCTTTATCAGACTAGGTCTGTTGTATTTCAGTAAGAACAACGATGAGGGTGCACTTTCGGAATACGAAAAGGCACTTCAAATATTGGGAAAAGCCGAACCACCAGATTATTCTATGTTGGCTGACTGTCACAATAGAATTGGCGATGTTTATTACAATAACAATAACTATGATAAAGCTGGAGAATCTTACGAAAAAGCACTTGAAATCCTATCAAAAGCTCTCCCCGAAGATCACCCTGCTCTGGCTAACTCCTATAGCAGACTCGGTCTGTTGTATTTTAGTATGAACAACAATGACGACGCACTTTTTCAGTACGACAAGGCCCTTCAAATCTTGAAAAATGCTTACCCAATAGATTATTCTGCGTTGGCTGATTGCTATCATAACATTGGTGACATTTACAAGCGTCTGAATCGCAAGTCAGAAGCGGACTCTAACTATTTAAAATCTGAAAACACGCGAAGAAAAGTATCTACGGGAAGATCAATAGCGTCTGCGAAGTTGGGACGCTAGACATGGAAAATTCGAGTGCGTTTTCGTAATTTCATTGGACATGATTTGATAAAGTCTCACAGATAAGCCATATATTAGTACAGGTTTCCTACATCGACTCAATCATTGTTTAGTTGAAAAACGCTCTTGATCATCAAATCGCTAAAATATAAAAATTTTCACTTATCATATTGTTCTATAGACCCATCAATTGATAACAGATCAACCTATGATTTGTCTAAAATAGAAGATCAATCTGCTAGTCTTGACTATCGTCTTTCAAAAATCGACTTGAAAAGAAGTAATTCAAGTAATACTTTATGTCCTTCATAAAATAACCATTGAAAGGTGTGATTGTGGAGCCTGTCAGTATAATTGCCTTTTAGATGAAATCATCCATAATCTAGTCGAATCTAACTAATGGGAAACGTTATCTTTCCTTTGATTTCGACCATACTTTGTTCGAATATTGTGGAATAATGACGGATTCCAATGCAAATAACAAAAATGAAGGTATTTCATTGCGAATTATTCTAGATGCTTTGGTTGTTGGTATCACTCCTCTTGGAGATCGTACTGATCGATTTCAAGAGGAAAAGTTGTAATATAATATTGAAGATTGACGTGCACCTTTAGTTTGGGCTGAAATCATTGCGGTAAGCTGGAGCCTAATCATAGCGAAAAGTGGCACGATTCTTTCTGTAAAATTTGTCATATAAATCATCAGTGTATTCAGGATCTTGTTAAAATAATGAAAAGAATACATCATAGTGATGATAGTTATGTAGATGGCGGTGACATCGACGACATATAGAAGAAACCTCTGTTACACAGGGAAAAATTCAACTTTACTCCTTGTTAGTAGTGATGTCGCACATCGACGCAATCATTATTATATGCTATCCTCCATCCTCGTTAATCTCTATTGGTATTCTCTGTTTCTGTTTTTCATATATGTATATATATATAATATACATCTTACCATTTTATCATTCCACCCTATAAAGTAAAGATCATGTGTATACATACACCTATACTCATATATATATATATATATAGAAGGAGAGAAGAGATTGTCAATTCTAACACTCCCAAATTCGTCGCTTTCCCTACCCAAGCGCTCAATCACACATGCCAATCAAGAGGAACATACTCATAATAATAAAGGTCAAAAGTCAGTGGTTGACGAATTATCATCTTTTTGGTAATGTTGAGTGGAGGAATGTGTTTAGTCGCACGTATCTAAGTATGAAAGATAACTGGACTGACATTTTAATAAAAAGTTAACACCATTTCGAATGACATTTACAGTGAAATTTAAAATACCATTTATTGACAAAGGAAAAAACTGCGTGGTTTTTATGCCGCTTTACTACATGCACTGTTGTTATATGCTAAAGAAAATAAAAAATAATTCTTCGCCATCAACAGAATGAAAACTCATCCATACTTTTCTCTTGCAAGTCTTCGGTAAATAAAAGTCATAATCATGCCATCACAACATCTTCTAGTCAACTGAGAGGGGGAAATCTCTTTACTGTCGATAAGAAAATAATTTATTACCATTTTTTATTCACTTTCAAATGATGAGCGCATTTCTGGATAGCAAACAAACGACATTGAACCGCTCAACGTCTTTGGCGAGTAGATTAATGAAGCTGCTGAAGACTTGATCTGAGCAGGTAATCGTCCGCAGTGTCCAACGATTGACGCATTGAAGAAAGCTGCATCTGATTATCGCATTCGGATGCATCTTGCATAAGGGCATTTCAAAGAATACTGTATTATCACTCGCGCATATTGCAACGCGAATATGGCATTGGTTAATGTTAAAGGTGAGTCAGTTGCTTATGAAAGAAAAACTATCAATTATTCTCTATTTTTTATTGCAAAGGATAGATTCAAGTCATTGCCGATATGCCATTTCGTGCACATTTATTCACAGAATCAAAAATTTAGCGTTATCTTGAGTATTTTAAAAGCGAAAAGTATTCCAATGTGAACACGCATGCAACTGGCTGTGTTTTAAAAGCTGCTTGAATAAAAGACAAAACCAATCATTCCTTTATACTCTCATGTTCAAAGATGGAAATGATGCTTTTGACCATGTTCCACTAGCATACGCTATTTTATATGACCATACAGTTCCGAGTATTATCAAGTTTTTCGAAAACCTAGCACACAGCATTAAAAAAATTGGAAAAAAAAGAATCCCGCCTTTTTGTAATCGAGTTTTCAGCTGCTATTATGAATGCATTCCTTCTAACATTGAATGCTGAGAATATACATAATAATCGTAACCGATGCAGGAATGTAGTGCATGGTAAATACAGTCGACAAGAACTACGATTATGATCTTGTATTTATTTATGCTGTTGTCATGAAGTTCATGCCATAGCAAGCAGTTTAAATGCGACAAGGATTGATTAAAATCTTGACAAGCAGTATTATATCTATTCGCTTACAAGTTATGTGCTGCAATTACCTTAATCACTCATATGATACTCTAGGATCCTTGATTGGCATATTTGCCGATCAAATTGAACTGGTATTTTCTCTTCAATTGTGCTCTGACGAAGAAAGTGAATTGATGTTAAAGAACAGTAAAAAAATTTAAAAGGCTGAAATGAACTAAGATGAATTAAAATTAATGGATAAATATTTTCTTGCGATTATTCCCGTGGTTCATCGATTACCTTTTAACAGACAAGCAATGTGGCCTTTTCCGAGCATGACTGATATTAGTGATAAGAAATCAAAGCCTATAGTTAAATTATTAATCCGCTGTTTTGTCCAGCGATAACTCGTATTTTCCCCTATGGGCAGGATTGTTGTGGAACTTTGAAGAAAGATATTCCTATAAAATTGAAGCAGACTTCAAAAAAAGCATCTGTAACAATAAAACAAGGAAATTCCCATGAAAAATTATCATGAAATTGTATTTAAGTGTTAAAGCGTACAGAAAGGCGAATAAATTTGAGATAACACAAAGCTCTAAAGGGTAGAAGAGAAAAAAATGAAAGTCATCACGCACAAGAGAAATGAGAAAAAAAGAGAACAGATGATAACAAAAAACGAACTTTTTATTAAAAAATGATCGATACTTTTTCATCGAAATGAGCTCGAACGAAAGTGGATAACAATCAATCGAATAATTTTACAAATAATATTCAGGTAAAATCTTTTAATCTAAATGCCTTTACCTTTCTACTTCTCTTTAGTGAGTCGGACGATACAACAAATATTTCTTCATGAAACAAATCGATAACCTCTCCCGAAAAGACGGTTAATGATATTTCATGAAGGCAAGATAAAATAATATTCTTATATGAAAAAAAAAACTAGTACTTTTCGTGAATCATCTAGAAAAATTTATGTCAATCCTAAACAATCTTCGTCAAAACGAAGTTCAACGGTACGTAGTGCATATTCTATTATAGACCTATGGATTTAGGCGTGCCGCCATGGTTGAGTGGTTACGATGTTCGACACGTATCCACAACGTACTGTGTTCAAACCTCAGTATCACCATCCATGGAATGACCCTGGACAAGTCACTAACGGCTAAGTTGTCTCGAATGATTCATTCGTAGCGTGCTGAATATATCTCTAGGCAGTACGTTGGACGGAAGGAGTGCAGATACCGCCGTCTGTAAAAAGGAAAAGACGAAAGAACCCGGCTGCTTATGTGGACCCTTTAGCGCCGGCCCCAACGGGCGATAAGCCTATGGGAAATATTATTTATTATTATTATGGATTTAGGCGAGCCTGTAAATGATGATGATTGCCATAGTAAAGATTCGATTGTGTTAAATTCAAGTAGAGATCCATTCTCTTTAATGACTAATAATCTGTCTCTTATTAGAAATGATATGAAATAAAATAAATCATGTTTTACTCGAAATGTTATTCTTCTCCCTTCAGAATCATCAACACTATTGCCATTGTCAGCAACTAAAGCTAAAATCGATCAATTATCAAAGAAGCGCTCATTTAACTGTCATCACAGCCGCAAACAGGCATAAATAATAGTAAAATACAATGGCCACAGTTTGAAGTCAGTTGTGCTGTTTTCGAAGGTAATTAGAAAAAAGACCATGAATATTTGATTTATACAAGTATTACATTTATGCTGTATTTATCTTTTAAGGCCGACAGTATTCTCTTACACTTACATGCGTCTTAATTACAAGCAGCATTGTTGGCCTTATATGTTCTTCACTGAGCTCATGTCAAGCTTACAACGGAACTTTACGATGCAATCCAATCATCGTCATATTCTACACGTGTCAACACATCTAACATGGTGAAAAGCAAGGATTGGATGGTGCTCGAGTTTATTGATTACTAAAATTCAACATTTAAAACGATGTAACCGATGACATAAAAACTTGTTCAAATCAGTGGATGAACAAGTTTTTTTCTCTCTCAAACAACAACAACACTATATAAGCAAAATTATATGTTCAATATCGGATGGTACAGAGGAAGAACGTCATAGCTCCATGGCTGAATCAACAATACGATCAGTATGTGTTTAAGAGTGCTTCAGATTCTTTTCACAAAAAGTTTTATTTTTAGTGCGAGTGATACTTACAGGGAAGAATACGATGTAGAAGTGATTGGTGCATGCCAAATGTTAATGAAGCGGCGAGATGAAATGACAGAAACTAAAGTAATTAAGAACAAATATGAAACTGGTCGTCGCATACCAGTCATTAATTTTCAAACAAACAAAAAGGAATATGAGTATATGGCGTGTCTGCATTCTTCTTACAATCTACACCATTTTTTTCTTCATAGACACGGATGGATATGTGATACTGTAAATGTTCAAGAGGCAACCAGATTTCGTAAAAGTTATCCGCCTCTGGTTATAATTCATATTGAAACATTATCAAGAAGAGCTGAAGAAAGTTTTCAACCAAATCTTGTTCATTTACGTGATGAGAAAGATATCATACAAATAGGAACTGTCAAGTATGTTGTTAACACCTTTATCTTTGTCTTTCATATTTATCATTTGAATATTAAAAAAGAACATTTTATATTGAACTTTATTTTGAACAAAATCAGTGGTCTCATCTTCTTACTTCCTCATATATGTTTTCATAATTAATATTTTAACACTTCATTTCTAAGTATCTATTACGTGCTGTTATATATAACCAAAATGTGCATATCACCGTAACGTGGATTGATTTGGAAAGCAGCTTATTTCTTTACGACGATAAAACAGATATAAGAGAAGTTCGAACCTCAACTGATAAAATTGAAATGAGTCTATATACTCAAATATACGAAATTTTAATGACTCCTATTTTTTAAATGTATTCAATTGTTTTGTGCTATCATGTAAAATATCGATTGTCAATCACACATGTAGATGACATGGTTCAATATGAACATCCATTTTGTATTTTGAATAGTGAGCTATAAAAGAAGTATATATTCAAATATTTTAATCGTTAACTATGAAAAGTTATTACTCGGTGGAATCGAATTCATATTGTAGTTGCAGCATTATTCATCAACATTTGTATCATGTTTCAATAAAAAATTAAGAAAATGCTCTCGTATTGGGTGATCCGTTGAACATATTGGTGTTTTTATTTGGGACTTTCCATTTCTACCAAGAGCACCAGTTAGAAAATTATTGGATTTAAGTAAATTAGCCTTCAGCAATTCTTGAAGAGCTCACTCGCCTATAATGCTATACTCCATTCTTTTATCATATCTCTATATAGAAAGGAGGTCCAATGAGAGAAAAGCTAATGAATTTGAATTGAAGGTTATTATACATACGTTTGTCTCATAACTAGATCTTTAACACTCATTGCTGATAATAGGAAGATGTTAAAATCAAAGAGTATAATTGACTGTTGTAATGTTTTTCGTTTTGATGCAATTGATGAGGAGACACTGATCAGTTTAGCATAATAACCGTGGTTAATTGAAATTAATTAAACAGCAATACTCAAATGATGATTATAACATATTCCGTGTGGCAATTAAGACGTCTTTTTCCACAACAATCATTGGATCCAATCCTGCTTGATTTATCTAGTTGCATGGTAAATAAGTACTACAGTATACATAATAATCTTTGTTCATTATATTATCCACACTACTTACAAATTTTCATTGATAATCACATCTTGATTATCATCTTAGACAAAAATAACTGCATCTTTTACGTATTCAAGTATATGCATTCACATGAATATGACTGCATTAAGCAGGTTAAATGTAGAAATGTTGTTTGACATTTTACATAAAAATGACAAGTTGTTGCTGTTAATCCGATTTTTATTCTGATTTTCTATTAAATCAGCAATTAGATTCCATACTATGCATTGATAAGAACGATTATGTTGTGTTATTGTGTTTGTTCATTTTGACATAATATGGTATTGATGCATGATGGAATGTAGCTATCAAAGATAAAAATAAACTAACAGATAACTCATTGATATGAATTTGATGGTACTATTACTATACCATAAAAATTGGTTCGTTCGGATTCTGACATTTGAAAAACACATCGAACCATTCCAAATGAATAAATAATTACATAGAGATGATTAAATATTGGATTATTTTTTTAAATTTACGTTGACCTTAAAACTAAAACTAACAGATTAGAATAGAGTTTTATAATTATGTTATGGTGTTTTTACCCTTACGATCTCAAATAAATAAGTTTCGGAATAGAGATTTATAGGAATCAATTATGTAAGCCATCGAATTCCGTGAAATCAATCCAGTTCTTCATATTTTTCATTCAATTCCCACTCGCCGTAGCAATAGCTGTTATTAAACGTCTGTTGTCAATTTTTATTATTGTTATACATGTTGTTCTAGAAGTGTTTCTAAATCTAATAGAAAAAACATGTGATTGCTTCATTGTATTCTTACATCATTTTTAATCCGTTCGAACTACGTATTATTATATACATTTCTTGCATGTTCTTTTGCGTATTCGTTCAAGTCGTATAGACCATAAGTTTCTGCAATAACATCTGCATCAGCGTTCAATAATATTTTACTATTTTATGCAAGATGCTTTCGTAAACCAATATGATTAGTAGATGTAACGATGGATGACAAATCTGATCTGCTGGTTTCCATTTACGATAATAGGTTTTAAGTATGTGCATGAAAACAGTTTTTAAGTTTTTGTAATAGCTTTCTCGAGTTTTCTGAAGGCATGTGTTTTGGCGCTTCCTTTAAAACCAAAAAGGTAGCTATAATAGATAGAAAAATAATTGAGCAATAGACTCAAAATCAACTAATGGAGGATAAAAAACGTTTTACATCAAATTTGAAACCTCACAAGGCCTTCGCTTAATATACATAAAGTCAATTTTTTACTCCAAAGAGTGTATCAAATGCTGCAAAAGTCGTACTTCAAGAACAGAGTAGCCCAGCTTGCCATACTGTCTAAGCCTTCTTTTAAAAATACATTCCATACTGGCTTAATACACAACAATCTATACAATGCTGAAAAAATACCGAGAAGAATGAATGTCGAAAAAAATTTGAAATTAGAAATAATCAAAACATAGTGATGTCCAGTGAATAGTAACTGAAAATACTGATAATTTATGCTTTCTTTTCCTTTGATTCTAATCTTGGAGTCTAGATTTTTCACCATTGCTAATACTGATAATTAATACTAGATATCGATTCATTCAACGAGTCTGACAAAGAGAAAGTACGATATACGTGTGAATGGGAATGACTATGGTTGTTTGTTAATAGAATACTCATATCCAAGCCAGCAACTACACTCACACCCTAAACTAGTCAAAATAATTGCAATTCAACGTCGTATTGACAATCTTGAAAGAACGCTATTGTGAAACTGTATTTATAATGCTATGGAATACTTAGATGATGCATCATTTAGAAATACAAAATAAAAATTGAGATTTTATATTTTTTTCTCTTTTTGTTTGCAATTATGTTTTTATTTTTATTACTACGTTATAATTATAGCCGACAAAATATTCTGAAACAATTTTGGACCATTTTCCACGTTAATATTTATTTTCGGCATCATTCTTTCGACATTTTTCCTATCCGTGTTTTCCCTTTTCTCTTTTGGTATTTTTCTCTTTCACGTTTTCGTGATTAACCATAACTAAAAAAAGACGAACAAGAGGCAGTGGTGTACTTTTGTTTCTCGAAGGAAACATCTAGTATAGAATAAACCTTCACATCACATATTTCTATGGCTGTTCTTTCTGGTATCTTCTATCACTCGTTTAGAATATACAGGCTATTTTTACATAGTAAATTGGATAATGTGAAAATTATTCCATCAAATAACTCAGTTATGGGATGGGAAGCTTTTCTCATACTATCAATTAAGATGATAGTCCTACGTAACATACTATCATTTTGTAGTCAGTTAATCCCTATATATATTTATTGTTATACATTACTCATGAGAAATTGAAAAATATTGTTATTTTTTATGCTCTTTATTGAAAAATAAAACTCCACTCCTTGCAAAGGTATTTATGACGCACGTTATATGAATATAGCAATAGCGCCTATAATAACCTTAAATACAATGGTACTTCATGAACGATGATCCGAAGTGGAATAATCAGTATAATAAGAACCTTGTCAAAAATGAGACATAATGTCTAATGATGAAAAAACCGATAGATGAGGTCGATAATTATATATTTCCTCCATAAGTTGTCAATATTATCATTTTTTGAGTATTTAAAATATCGAATATTTCAATATTCGTTTGTAATCTTATTGCTGTATTTTTAACGATCATCTCCGAAATAGGTTTTTTCCTCCATGATTGATGAGGGTCTTGCCATATGAATGTTTCAAGATAAAGTAATAAATTATTTGAATAATCTAAAGATAAAATAAAAATCTCGTTTGCTAAAAGTTAGGGGCGATCTTGGCATCAATAAAAAAATACGAAAAGCGTAAGAAACCATCAAAATCCTGCTTTTTCAGAAAATGGAAGCATAATAATTAAGAAAGTTTTTAGGAACAAGGAATTCAGCTATTACAGGGCAACAAATAATTTTTATGTGCGAAGAAACACTGAAATGTGAAATATCCAAACTCGCATGACTAATTAAAAGATACTTTTAAACAAATTAATAGCTGTCTTATCATTCCACAGTTACTTGAAATTTGTCATGACTATTCAAACATCTTACATGTATTTAAATTTGCTGTATTGCTATTAAAAGACTCTACAGCTATTTTAAACCTCGCAGGTGATTCAAAAAACACATCAGTATTTCTAAACTAATAGCCATTTAACAATATGAAGTCTTTTATTCATGTTTTAAAAGCGCATATGTGGCCTTTTCATATCTATTTACTCAAATTAAATCGTTAAACAATGATTTGAATCATGAATACTTGGATTTTATTTTTTCACGACGCCCTAAATAATCGTAGAAAATTTCACGTAGCTGTACTCATTAAAATACAAGAGAGATTTACTAGAAAAATAATTTGTTTTGAAAATGACCCAGTAAAATTGCTGTAGTCACGGTAGTTGTAAAAATTCAAGTAAAAACGAAATGTAGATATTGAATTAAAAAACATTAGAAGCAGCAAGTAGTTTAGGGTGCAATTATAAAATTTTGTAGAAATTTTATTTTCCAGTAGAATCTAGAATTAATCATGAACATTCAAATGTCAGATTTAAAGAATTCGACTAGTGTTCATTTAGGTGATACATCTATTGCACGAGTATTGGTCTCTTTAACGTTAATGATTTGATTTTAAAGAAGTTACTCTTATTGTTAGCGCAACAAGTTTTTAAAAATCAGAGAAGATAAAATAAAAATATTACTTATTGAACAGTAGAACAGAGACTAAATATAAACGGAATAATGTGAATAAAGAAAAAAGGATAAATAGAATCTAATACTGGTAGAGAGATAGAACATGTTTATAACCCATGTAATAAAAACCGCAAGAAAATCGGCGGTTAACCGTGGTATTACCAGATCGGCTACCGACTCCCATCGCGGTGAAAATGTACCCCGGTTAACCACCGTTTTTGATTAATACCGCGGTTACCGCTAAAAAAAGGCGGTTAACCGGTTCGCCTATAATCTTTTACAACAAAAGTATTCCAAATCATCAATTAACTTATTTTAGACAGCCTTTTTCCCTTTTACATGTGGTAAACATGTGGAAAAAACTTGTTTTTTCCCAAGGGGAAAAAAGCGTGACTCCTTAAGTGTATGCTCCACCTTGACTACATTTTGAATACATCCTGAATCTAGGTTGACTTCAGGTTGACTCAAAAATATGTTTGGAGTCAAGTGAGTCATGCTTTTCCCGTCTTGGCAGGAAGTATATACCTGATTCGTTTTTGAAAGATCAGATATTTGGAGAAAAGTGGTAGTAAGTTTCTGGTTTCTCATGATCTCAAAAACGTGGTCGAAGAAACAAACTGACAGCCATTGCTGCTCAATTCAGAATCATATAAACTCATCCTACATGGGAAGCCTGGAGCCTTATACTAAAATCGATTGATATCAAAAAATGATTTTCAGAAATCGGATGCGTTTTGGCAGATGTTTCTATGATTTTACCTTAAACTGTACCCGGCTATGTTTATGATCCTAATCAAGAATCTCAAATGAAACCTGATGATAATGATGGAGATATTCACCATCGAATTATGAACGATGCGAACGTGGTCAATCAACAACACACACAAATGTTGTTAAAGAATGAAGGTAAACCATTGCAATTACATGAATTATGGAAAAAAAACTCTAATTATTATATTTGTATAATTCATGTAAATTTATGTGGCGCTTTTCATGCTTGTCCACTTCAGAATTGGGATTTCAACATAAAAGATAAAATAAATACTTATCTCAAGATTTCTAAAACTTTATACCAATATAGACTCTAAATTCCAAAAAGAAGGGCTCATGTTCCAATTGAATCAACAGATAACTCATCAGCTATCTGAATGTCTGAACGCCATTGAAATTAACCGCTAGATTTTTTTGGATCACCTCCTGAGGTTTCTGACGATTTACCACCATCAGATGAATTATGCGTTTATCGTAACAAGTTACTTGATAATTTATTACTTGCCTATAGAACTACACGTGAACTTCTCGATCTTTCTTATCAAACATAAGTACATAATATAATGCTCATCATCGTTCATTAGCATTTGAACTAGGTGATTTAGTATGGATGACTATACAGTCTCTTCGCTATCGCCATGGGTAAATGGAATGGTATGCAATAAAATGCAACCAAAACAATCGAGATGGTCCATATAAAATTGTTAAGAAATTGTCTTCTCTTAATTATGAAATTGAAAACACCGACGTTTATAACCAATAAATATAGAACTACTGATATCTAATCATTCGTTTACCACCGTCTCAACTTTAAATTTTTGAAATTTTGTGCATCTATTTTAGCTCGTTTTCAGTGCTTATTTATAGAATAGTGAAATAGATCCTCAATTCACGTTAAGCGTCTTTGCTTGTACTAAAAAGAAGAAGAAAAACGACACCCCAGAAAAACAAACAAGCAATAAACTCCTGAAGTGTAATCACAGGAGCTCTTGTCCTTTTCCTTTGGTGGAAGAGCCCTGTTACAGTACAATGTGTCGCCATGTTTATGGTCGTCTTCTTGTTTCTTTTATTGTACATGTTTCTTTGCTTCCGTGAGTCTTAGTAGTTCATGTCTATCTGATCAAATGGACGTCATATTCTCTTCTTTTGGCATCTCCCTCAATTCAATTCTCTCTCTTCGTAATCGGAAGTTATATTACTCTATGCGCATATATTAAATTCTCTCCATAATACAAATTGAAAACAAGAATATTTATTGATTCTACTGATACTGACCGAGTCATCTATTGAGCTACTCGAACATTGACGCATGCCAGGATGAGGGTGTACCATTTCTGCTGTAAATGGAACGATTTCTCAATTTTAGGAGAGCATACAGGCACGCAACCAGGATTTTTGTTTGGGGAGGGGGGGCAAACTTTTTCGATCTTATTTAATGACATTCTTTGTCTGCGATGAATAGTTTCGAATTTTTTCTGGTTCATAGTTTTTATTTGTCAACAGATATTTACAAAATGAAAATTAAAAAAATACATAAATATTTGTTAGGGAAGACACTCAAGTAGATTAATTTGTAAAACTTATTTTACGTTTGGATGTAGCGAATTCATCAATGATACTATCGATATTCAATTTTTCATCAATGTCTTTATCAGAGACCAAAAACGAATCGAATTGTCGGATGATTTGATTTGACTCGACTCAACCCGAATCGGATCGCATACAGAAATGAACCGAACCGAATCCGAGGTGTCTATTCGGTTTCGCTTCCGAATCGCAGCAGTGATTGTCATTTTCAAATATTTTTCGAGTTATATGTTGTGTCGTTTCAACACTTTGCTGCAATACCACCACTGAGTAGCAGTTCATCGCTGCTGGACAAATTATCATGCAACGAAGTTCGAGGTTTGATTTCTCGAAATTAAACACCATTCTCTTTATTAACTCAATCGGAAGTAACAGTGATCGATAATTCTGTTTCTACCATAGTTCGTTTCTACTTCACCGCAGTTTTTTTTTGTATAGCCTTAATATTGCTCAGCAACCTACACGTGCGCTTGCAGATTCGTACTGATAGAATCCGTGGGTGAAAGCTGAGATTTTTATTGCTTTTAAAATCCCATATGTATACTAAAAATTTCAGACCAATTCTGTGTAACACGAATTCAAGAGAACAGCTCCCATGGTGATTATTATTTTCGAAAACTTGGGAGAAAATCATTGGCATCCTTCGAAATCCAAAGTAAGCTGCAAAAACGTAAAAGATCTATGCTAGTTGCAAATCATGACAAAAATCAGCCCATAGATAAAAAAACCCTTGGTATTGTTACTAAAACGTTTGCAATAATCGGAAGATTTCAGCATTCTCAGAAAATTCAAGTAAACGCGGGTGCATGTGGATTGGAAGTGCATTTCGAAAAATAGACAAGACAGTTCTTTCTCTTGGTTAGAACTTTTAGATACACCCATAATCACTCTCCTTTTTGTTATGAAATTAATTTTTCCTTGTCTCATCTGGTTTTGTATTATGATTATTCTTTGCGAAATACACTTAGAAGCAAAAGAAAAGAATACCGTCCATCGAGATACATGATGCTTGTCATAGCTTCACAAATGCTTTATAAACAATGCTGCGATCTTCTGCTATGTATGAGTCGAATGGGGTCGAATTGAGATTTTTCTATTCATTTCTGTCTCTGATGCTAATAACAGGAAAAAATATACTATCAATGATTTTTTTTTGGAGCGGGGGGGGGGGGAGATCGATCCCCCCAATCCCTCTATAGGTGCGCCACTGAGAGAATATCCAGTCCTCTTAGTGTAGAGACAAGAAAGTAAATATCGACGAATATAAACTGAAGTCAAAGAAGAAAGGAAACTATAGGAAGGTGCACCACGAGAATGTATGCGAGCAAGTGTGGATGTCAATTGGAGTAGGAATAAGTGTGTATTTTTGTTCGTACTCTCTCATCAACACCAATGTCAATACCTATATTCGAGTTAATTACAGAACTCAATTCATTCGATGACGATCAAACGATGGATTACATGCTCTTTGTTAGGTTTTCACCAAAAAGCAATCGAATTCGGTATAAAATAATACAAGTGCAAAAAAATACTTTGATTTATTGCTTTTACTGTGCTACCCGGTGTTTTCGTTGCCATTTAGTATTAGTAATTCTGATGTATTAACGATTAGTTAAAAACGTATACTTCAAAAATATTAGCCGCGCATGACATGTTGTATTTTTTCACAGATGCAATCAAAATTTTATTCGATAAAACGAAAAGAAACCTATTAAAATACAGAAACAAATATTAAAATGTCATAAATTTCAGTCTTATTACTTTATCATGAGTACAAAACTAGTACACGCTTGTCTCTACATCATCTGGTTATGGTTCACTGCAGGTGAGTGTAGAAACATTTTGAGAAAAATATTTAATTAAGTTGCTTTTATATCTCATCAAACTAATTTTTTCCATCGAAATTAATAGAAGCATCACAATCGTACTATGTTACTACATCTGGCAATAATAAAAACTTGGGAACAAGTCAATCAAAAGCATGGCGTACCATTAAAAAGGCAGCTAGTCAGGCTACACCTGGTTCTACCGTCTATATTGGTCCTGGAACATACTACGAAACAGTAACAATACTCGTTCAAGGCAATGTCAAAGATGGATCAATTACATTCACTAGTTTGATGCCAAATATTCGACCGATTATCTCCGGTCTAAACGCCTCCGTTCCGTCCTCCGATGGAACACTGAATTTAATCTATATGGAGAACAAAAGCTATTTACGTTTTATCAATCTTGAATTGACCAATTTGGCAAGTACAGAATGTAGTGGAGTGAGAATCGTTGGTGGCGGCACACATGTTGGTAAGAATTTTTTCTTTCACATTTACAAGTGCTCATAATACAACTACGTATTGAGAAGTATTTAAGATTCTAAAAAACTGCAAATAGACATGTACTAATACTAACTATGAATATAGAAATTCAATATATTTTGAGTGAAATCGATTCACATCACGTATAATGCTTTGCAACAAAAGAGTTCAATATTCCACAAGAACTAAAAGTCAATAGTGAAAACGTTTGCTTCTTAACATAAATATTGCTAAAACTATAAATTAATATCCTCGGATGATCCAGCAATATAAACGATTCGTTCAATTATCGTTTCTCTCAACATTGCCAAATTCGTATCTTTCAAATAATAAATAAATAACATTATCTCTCTTTAAAACAAATATCGAGATTTTTTTGAGAGTAAGTTCCGTTCTATAGAAAAGTGACGAAGTTTTCTTTCGTTTGAAGAGCTTCGCAACTTACTTATTCACAACATACGCGGTGGAGGACAAGCAGGTGGTGCTATGGGAATCACAGTTTATAATCGTGATCAGACAACGAGTCGTAGCAATTTGATTATTAACAATTGTACATTGCATGATTGTCAACCGGCTTGGAGTGAGTCTCTCACTCTCAATGGTAATATCGAACAATTTCAAATTACGAACAACCTCGTCTACAATATGAACAATATCGGTATCGATTTTATTGGTATGAACTCGAATAATGTTCGGCACTAAAATTTTATATGAGTAAAGTTTCCCATCAATCAATCACTTGTTTTCACCGATTCCTATTGAAAAATTTGCCTGATTATGTCACAAATTTTCTAATGAGTAGCATATAAAACGGAGTAAACCAGTAGCGTGTTCTTTCTTGTGTAAATTAGATTTATAAAAGATTTGATTCTTCCGTCAAATAGGTGGAGAAAGCGGCATGGGAGCTCTTGGTGCGCGTTCTGGTTTATGTGCAAATAATACAGTTTGGAACATTCATTCATCGTATGATTCAAGTGCAGCAGGTATCTATGTAGATGGAGGATCCAATATTACCATAGAAATGAATGAAGTCCATCATTCGGATGCTGGAATCGAAATCGGAGCAGAAAATCAGGGTCGAATTGCATCGAAAATGGTTGTGCGAAAAAATTATCTTCATGACAATGACAAAAGTGGCCTTGTCTTTGGTGGATACGACGTGAAGTAATTCATATTATATACTATCTGTAACATTGAAGAAAATATTGCTTTTTTTCATAGCCGGGGACGTGTTATTGATTGCTCATTTGAAGCTAATCGACTCGAACATAATGATGCCATGTTTATGGGAACTGGAGAAATCGCTGTCTCTTATGCCTCCAACAATACTTTCTACTCCAATATTGTCAAACCAAATATAAAAAATATTATTCTCAGTGTAGATCAGATTGGTGGTTTGAAGAACATATTCGACCGCCAAGTTTACTATCCAAATGGATCTAAAGCAACGGCAAGTAGCCTCATTTTTCAATGGGGCAATAACGAATATAACGGATTGAGCGCATTTCAGAAGGCTACCAAACAGGAAATTCATGCCACGGTCATTAACGGAAAACTTGCACATGAATAAAGATGGTAAAATACTTGTCCACACATTTATCTTTGAACTATTTCGTCTACGAATAAGTTTGTGTTCAATTCTTTTTTTTCTTACATTTTTTCAATTCAGCATTATTAACGTGTGTTAATTTTTCAACTACAAAGGTCCTTCATAATAATTAATCAACTCATTTTTTTAAAATTCATAATAAATAATTTTTGAACATATTTAAAAAGTTTCTAGTTGAATTTTTCCCTTTTCTAATTGACCATCCGTTATCTATTTTTGTATTAGATGTGATTTATTTTCCGATTAATCGGATCAATTTTAACTTGATTCTTAGTTTTATCGATTTTAACATGAATGTATGAAGTACTGTCAGTTTCCATCAGAAATTAAAGGAAAATGATACAAGCTTATGGAAGCAGAATGGTTGTGAGTATCGGAAAGTGATGCGAAAAAAATCAACACCCACACCCTTCATTTTCCCCTCATGAACACCGCTGCAGTTTCACTCGCTCTTGGAAGTAGATATCGGCGCTGACCACGCTTTTGATCTTCGATATCAAAAATCATACGGACTAAAGGTGCTGCTCTTTTATGTCCCTTAGATTGACGAATCTCCTCTTGTTCCACTTCGTGCATCGTCTTGAAGACGACAGCAGACGAATCGATTCTCATCATAAGATTTCCCGTCGTTTTTAATATTGTTTGATTACAACGATCACTTCCAACATCGCCCATCTTTTCGTATCAAGGCAAAACCGAGTCCAAGATATAGAGCTGGAACATATTGCACCCGATGATAGATCTATCGGTTAACTCGAAAGCAGTCAATTTCACTTCACGTCTGCCTTACATAGCCGCTCCTCGAGGAAGAAAGTTGATTTTATCTGGATACGTCAAAGCCTCAGAAAGTTCGATGAATTCATGGGGACAACACTGATTGTTTGCACGTTTTCTCCCAGACGTGATCTCACTTTTCAAATGTAAACCGTCAGAGTGTCGACGCAGTATCCGTTCTGACAAGATAACTACCAGGAGCAACATAATTTCTGGCTGCAAGAACACGCCAAGAAAATCTCTGCTGGCACTGATTCCACTGATATCGAGCATCCATAGGTCGGCGTCTCTCTTTATTGTCCTGTGTTTCTTGCTGTCATTTCAAACACTACCTTTGAGGATCGGCACACAATTGTGTTGATCTGACTTCAATACTTTCTTTCACCCGCCATTTTCAGATCCTAGAAGAATCTTTTCTACGTGGCTTATAAAATAGGTTTGAGAAGTATTCAGATTTCCACATGAGTTCGTAATAAGTGTTGATATTTAAGTTTCCTAATTCATATCGAAGGACGAATACTTTAACTATCGCTCATCATACAGGAAAAGTAAATGAATTTCTAGCAGTGGCCACCTCTGTAAATAGCGTTTCTCTGCTGTGCGCAAATTAGTCAGTTAGCATAAAAGTTTCGAATAGCACTCTGAGGAAAATAAAAAGACAATGATTCGTAACAACTTATGGTGATAAATTCAAAAATAAATCTATTCGTAAAACAAGAATTTGTTCGTAATATCAAATATTCATGTAGTATACTACTCAAAAATTGATACACAGTTCCATGGGAGTCTACGAAAAATCATAAATTCTTCATAGTACCATGCAAGTATTAGTTTATTAAAGAACGATTTCATGAAATTTGTCTAGTTCAAAAATTTGAAAATTTATTACGATATTGCATTTGTCAGCATGTTGTGTATAAACATGTCATGACTAAAAGAAGAATCTTCGATGATCGATTATGTCTGATACAAAGAAAAGAAACTGTCCGAAGATTAAACAAGTAATATTCATTGTCAATAAGAATAGATATCTGTATGGCAAAAAACAGATATCAACAATTCAGTTGAAAAGAACGAACTAGCTTTTTATTATGTCAAAACAATTATCGATTTTTCATCTTCTATTACATAATAGAACAATGGAATGTCTGTTTCTTTTTATCTGTGACTCCGTAGCGACAATCATTTTCACAAATTCGTAATACAATAATTTATTCATGCAATAGAATATGATTCGTTTTCTATTGCTGAATAAAATATAAAAATACATGAAGATTTTGTTTCACTTCGTACTTTCATACGTTTCGTCAATATTTAAATCAAGAAGAAGCAATATAAATTGTGCATGACTTGTTCTATCATATGGGATTATTGTATGACATATTTACTATTCTTGTTTCGGTGCCCATTGATCTTCTTATCGTTGTCACTTAAATAATGATCGTATATATAAATCATAATTCGTATTCGATGTATATGTCCTTGAACTTCTTTTGTTTTATTCTATTAATATGTATGTAATTCAAAAAAGTCTTCTCATAGACTTTTAAACTTATGATGCTACTAATGTTCATTTTGGTTGCATGTAGCACGAAATAATACTGTCTTTCTGTCGATTTCTTTCACCTTTTCAAAGCTGAATGTTTGATCTTTAAAACACATTCACTGTATGCACAAATGTGAATGTTAATTTACTCTATGATTGGAATACATATTTCTCATAGTTTCCAACAGCGATAAAAACATTCTGAACATAGCAGCGGGAGCAATTGAAGAGATGGAATCATGTCTCTTCTAGAAACTATATTGGACAGATGGACAACGAGATAAAAAAAAGGTATATCTTGTCTATTATGCTATTTATATTTTATGTTCAATTAGATGAATAGTTTAATTGAAATAATTGTTTGAATAGATCTATGTACAAAACTTTGTCGAATGAACTCTGTCGACACATGCTCAATATGTCTAAGGTGCCAATATTTGATGATTCATTTTTCGATTGTCTAGTAACTATAAAAGGTGCTAAAAAAGAAGTCAAAGTAAACATGTAACTGTGCAAAGAAATCAATGCACAGTGGAATCACGTGTGAAAGATATTAGAGAGTGAAAGTCCATAAAATTAAGTAATAATGTCATGATTTGTCCATCAACCTTGTACTTTATCATTTATGTCAGTCTCTGCACTTTTTCTTTTTTTAATACAGTTGAGAAGACAGGTTTATCTCTCCTTATACTTCCTTAGTGTCGTTCGTTATTTGACAAGTGTTTTATTATTGAATCGATAGTAAAGAGCCTTGAGAGCAAGGGAGAGGCTATCAACAATTCGTTATTCTCAGCAGGATATGTGTGTAGATTTGATTGGAAAACACTGCAAGGGGTTGTCCATCACAGATCGAGTCTAGACACACGTATACACAAATTTTTTTCTCTCTTGAGAATAGGAAAATAAAAACAAAATATTATCCAGTACCAAATATCGATAGTTCAATTGAGATAAGCTCTGCATCTGTTCTTTTCTTTTTCTTTTTTGTTTGTTGTCTTGCAAATGGACTAGAGAAGAAGAGATAAGAAAAATTATTTGCCATCTTTGATCTGTTCATCTATAGCATGAAGACTATTCGATTGCCATTGCGTATTATTTCGATTTTTTTCTTGTCTCTGTTTTTTGCTGTCTTCTACGCAAAAAATGATCATGATTACAAGCATATTGTTAATCTTTTTTTCTTTATCGAGTACCTCTAATTGATTGATATTAAAGCATGCCCGATTGTAATCTGTTACGTTCTCTATCAGTTGCACTCGTCTTAATTAAAATTGGTTTATCTACTCAAGATTTTGTCAAATATTCGAGCAATAGTTGAGTGGATGAGCCAATTCATTGAATGATTTGAGAAGTATGTTCTTATTAACAAAAAAATCCGAAATTGTGAATCAACTAGTGCATCAGCTTAATTTCACACTTCTCAATTCTCTGTTTCGCTCCTTCTCTTTTTCTTTCTCATAGTATACTTTATTAACACCCAAGGCCAATATATTCCACTGTCTCTTACTCTCTACATAAATATATATGAATGATCTTCAAGGTAGGTGTCCGCTCTTTCTATTGTTTCGATTTTATATACACAAATAGGTGTACCGACATATTGTCTACGGCCTAATTACTTGCGTATTAGAGCGATAAAGAAAAGATGATTGACATAGCAAAATAAATAGTCTGGTACAGTTGAACCTCAAAACTGAAAACAAAATGAACAATCAGCAGGGTCCTTGAAATAACATCTCGAACACCAGCAGCTTCTAATTGAGTCAAAAACAACTCTCTCGTGCACACCCATGATGCAATCATCGTTCCCCTTCTCATTTTATTGTTTGTTCGTCATTTGCCATCTGGTTTCGATTGCCCATTGGTCATTTCATCCATTTAGGGAACGAGAAAAGAAAACAGGAGAATGAAAATAATCTTCTTCCTGCTTTATATACATATTTTTTGCATACGTTACGTTTATATACACATCCGATAGTGATATTAATGATAAACATCAGTTTCATCATCTGCATTAAGAATAAGGTAAGGATGAATGACAAGATATAGTACTAATCAATCATTAGAAGCTGATTGTAGTTCACCTTGTCTAAATAAAAACTTTTGTCATTGTATTTTTTGCAGTTAGAAAGACAAACAAAGATACTTGAACTGTTCTATTACTTTTTAATGAAGACTTAAACATTCGTCTGGTGGTAATAGTACTGCAATGGATGAACGAACGGCTCTACTTCATTCTCCTTTGCTCATTTTCAATGAAGAGTCTATATGTCTTCCCTAGTGTTCATAGGCTACTTATTATCGTTTATATGAAATAGCAAAGTAACCGAGTATATTCATCATATTTTTAACGAAACACGATGATCTATATGATTTTGTCAGATAAAATTATCTTCTACATTGAACAACAGTAAGTTTTATTGACGACGACCTTTCTATTTGATTCATACAAATTGAATTGAATATAGTTTCTATCTATTTATACATAAATTGACACTTAATTGTGATCGCGGCACCATCAATCTAAAGCAGTACTAGATAATGGTAGCACGTTTAGAATTTCAAGTAACTTACATTGATGCATAAATTCCATTCAACTGATATTCATTGCACACATTGTGTATTCTTCAATGTCAATTGAAAATATGCAAATAAATCAGAACAACTAAAGATAATATCAATTAACAGCTATTGTGAGAACGAATGTAAATTAAAAATTTTTCATTCGATAATATAAAAATATCTATTTACAATCTCATTCTCACTTTATATGTATATACGCATGCATACATATGAGCAGCACGAGATCAATCGATGCGTTGCGTATATTAGAAAATTTCCATTCGTTATAGAAATAATATTTCTTTATCGATAGCAAACATATTTCAGTTGACATAAGAGCTAAGTGAACTTGAGTGTTCTAAGTCTTCATAGGTATACTAAGTATATGTCTCTCATCTTATTTTTACTAACAATCACGATATTGTTCGTATAGATGATTTTTATGTCGTCTTAAATCGCTTTTAGTCCCGTTCTCGTTCTCTGTCGGTTGATTCGGACACACACACCTAATGTATGAAACCTTAAATGAACATGACAATGATTCGATTCGAAGAATTTCGTTACATTTTGATCTTTATCTATTTTTCAATTTTATCTTTCGTTGACAGTTTAACTTTTTGGTTACTTGCTGTTTTTTTTATTGTTTCGTTCACTCCTCTTTCTTTTTCTCTAGATCATGTTTCAATAATTATAACCTTCAGGGTTCATGTCATGATAATATTGTTAACAATATGACAACGAATAGACCGGATGTCACTAAGAAATACCTTTCTTCGATCATTATCCTTGATAGTCCCTTTTTATGAACAATTAGAATGAAGATGATACGTTTGTGAATTTTGTCCGACTGTATATGAGGTGTAAATATTGTTTTAACACAGAGCAGACCCATACACAATGAACATCTTTATCATGAGAGCAAAGAAAAGCGAGTAAATGCACTATAAAGCAGATGCGAGCGGTTGATTTAGTTCTCTTTTCGAACAATAAAAAAAGGCCAACGAACACAGTATCACCGCCGAAAAACAAGACGCGGAAATCAATAAGCCTACAGCAATGTTTTAAATAAACATTAAATTGAAAAGTCACTTTGTTTTCATTAGAAAGATAAAAGATGTCTTTATCTTTAATTTGAAGAGTTTATTTAAAATATCTCTATTAACTGTAAATCATTTCAAACGTTGAACTTATCTCTCTATCAATCATTCGAATATTTTCGTTTTTCTTTCTAGATGATTTCTATTATTACAATTCTTATTAGTTATTTTTGTCTTCTATGCTCTGCTAATGCATCGGATTATTCATTAATAATCGATGAAAAATCTTCCATAAATAAGCCTATATTTAAATTTCCTCATTCATATGAATTAATTAATAATTTTCAATCGAATTTCAATCTTACAAATAATAGTACACAATTAATATTAACCAAAACGATTGATCGTGATAGTTGGTGTTCCGAGAATATATGTTCATGTGATTATTGTTCATTTATTCTGGAATTATTTTCAAATCATAATCAAATACCGAAATTTTCAACAATTAATATAACAATTAATGATATTAATGATCATGCATGTCAATTTTTCGATACACAAGCAAATATATCATTATCCGAATCGATTCAAATAGGTCATCGATTTCCAATAACACGTGCTATTGATTATGATTCAGGAATGAATGGAAAATTATCATTTCAACTTCTTAACAATGAAGATCATTTTCAATTAGATATAATAACGTTGTCAATCAATGAATATGCTATTTATGGAATTGTTAAAAAGTCACTCGATAGAGAAATCAATGAAAAATATGATTTAACTATTGAAGCATGTGATCATGGACTTCCACAAGTGAGAATCAATCGAACAAAAATTACAATCGAAGTCTTAGATGAAAATGATAATGCACCAAAATTCAATCAAGTTGAATATTCAATTAAGGTAATTTATGAAAATTGACATTTTTTCTCAGAAATCGAATGATTTTACTGACCATTACACATATTTCTATCAAATACTGTGAGAGTTCGAGGATGCTCAATGTTTGTAATCATACAGAGTTAATTAAAATCTTTTGAAATGATTTCAATTTTATGATTCTAAACGAATGTTTGTATTGATGACGATTGGATTATTTTAGAGATAGTTGGAGTTAACCTGGAGGTAAATATGAGTATTTTTACTCTAGTTTACTTTTACTCTGTAGTTGGCGAGAAACAGATGTAAAGATAGACGAAATAATATATTTTGCAATGATCTATCTAAACACTAGAAATTCAAAGAACCTTTCGCATCATCTCAAGATATAGAACTACATGCCAAGACTATTTTCTCATTTCACTTTTGTGAAATAGTTTTACAAAGTTCTAGTAATCAAATCTATGTTAACGAATTGCATATTTTTATAATGTATATATGTCTTCTTTTGAAATCTCTAGTCACTTCCAGAAGATACTCCTGTCGGCACTGATCTATTAATGGTATCGGCAAGTGATGCTGATGAAGATTTAAATAGTGTAATACGTTATGCCATAATCAATCCACCAAGTTCATCAATATTTCCATTTACAATAAATTCAACAAGTGGTATGATTCGTCTTCAATCACAATTAGATTATGAAACTACACGTTCATATCGATTTATAATTCGTGCATCTGATTCTGGTTTAGTACAATCATTATTCACTGATACGTGGCTGTCAGTATCCATAAAAGATGTCAATGATTGTCCAGTTGAAATTCTTTTTCTACCAAATCGTCGTTTTCAATATGAGAATCAAAACTTATTTATCTATGAAAATACAGAAATCAATAATATGACATTAGGTTACATACGTTTATTCGATCGGGATTCCATTCAAACACAACTCTCAATCTCATTGATAACATTAGATAAACAATCAAAACAAGAATATGAAGTCATGTCATCAAATCAATTGAATTCTTATATACTGATTGCTAAATATGGAATATTCGATAGGGAAATTCAAGCAGAAATCAAGCTTCGTTTCGTAGCGACAGATAGTTTGTTAACATCAATTTATGATTTAAATATTAAACTAATCGATTTAAATGATAATCCCAGTGAATTTCAAACGAATCCAGTAAAATTTTATGTTGAAGAATTAGCAAATTATCGTATGGTGCAATATCCAATCGAAGATTATCAATTAACTATTGGCTATTTGAATGCTATTGATAAAGACGAAGGAGAAAATGCACAAAATACATATGAATTAGAATCGAATTCGTTAGTTAAGATCGATTCCAAAACAGGACGAGTGTATTTAATTCAACCACTAGATCGAGAACAAATCGAAAGTATTGAATTGAAAGCTTCAGCTATTAATATTGCTCAACCGAATTGGACAACACATGTTCAAGTTCAAATTCAAGTGTAAGTATTATTATTAAAATAAAATTCTTTTTTTTTCTAAGATAAAATCTAGCTGTAATCGAGTCTGAGAGTGATATTTCAATAATTCGAGAAGAATGTCGATAGGAAATTCTCGTGATGACGTTCTACGAGTAATTCATCAGAATGCGAAGCAATAAAAAGTACGAGATGTTCCCATAGGCAGAGAAACAAAAACTTGATATTTTTCCGACAATCATGAGTTTTTCTTGAGAGTTATTTATCTGAGGAACAAACATATTTTCCGCATGCTAGTTATTACTTTACATTCCAAAAGTTGTAGGTACTTTTCTATTAACTAGTTAATAGAAATGTTGTCGTAACACATTTTCGAAATCATTATTTAACTTGGATTCATCATAAGTTAATTTTCAATTATGTTGTATTTACACTTGAAAAAGTTTAAGATCTAAATACGACACCAACGGCAGATCTTTAGTCTTTGTTCGTAGGAATTCATGCATATTCTAATCGAACTTGTAAGCTTAATTCATCCAGAAATACTATGGTAAAACCTTTTTCACTTTGTTAATCATGAAAAATCCTTTGTAACGATAGCAGTTTACTATTTAGTATGTTAGAAACGATAGACTTTGTATTTTATTCGATATGAATTTTAATCTATCATTATCAAGAATATTGAGATGATAGCATAGATGTCCATTGCGGTTGAAGGTCTGCCGCGGCACTATGAAAAGGAAAGCTACCGCGCCGTTGTCGCACCGCGGCGCTATGTAAAAACGTATGCTTAACAACGTTCTGGTCCCCAAAATAAGAAAATGAATCTTATAAAATTTGCATGTAATAAAGTATGAGACAAAACGTAAAGCTATCAAAGCTCCAGTTAGATGTTAATTATTCAATCAATAATCAAAAAATATCAGGCAATAATTAATTTGTTCAATGTAAGATTAAAAGAACGATAGAATTTAATCTTCCTATACCTAGAATAGAAAGAAATATCGATAGTCAAAAATAAACTATCGTTTCTATAGAGTATATCAAATAATAATTTAGTTTGAGGAACAATTGTTTCTATATTCCACCAATCATAAACAATTAATAAATGAAAAAAGACCATTCGTTCTTCTCTACATGTCTACAGTAACTATACCTCTGTTCTCTTTGTCTTTGTTTTCATTCTACCCATAGTCAATATGTATTATCTGTTCGTTTTTGTCCCCCAGTTACCTCGCATAAACAATATCACAAAATATGTCAAGGTTGAAAGATGGGATAGAAAAGAGGATTGAGTTTAGGTTCTTCTTATTGACAGTAACAGTTACTTCATTTTCTTTTTGATGTATCTGACACTAGGGTTTTTTTCAATTAATGAATACTTTGAACATTCCCTTATATATAGTCATACAAATACAAATATACAAACATAGGAATAAGTAATTTCTATCTATTCCGAGAATTTTCAATCCCTTTTTTTTCTAGTTATTATTGTAAAACTTAATAAAACGATACTTATTTTTCAAAAGAATCTAATCTGTATTATGATACTATGCACAAGTATCATAATTGTTACAAAATTTAATAAAACCTGACAGTTTGTGATCATATTCTATCGTCCATAATGAAAAGCAGGAAAATTAATCACATTCATTGAATTCGGTATTCTTTGCTTCTAATTAACGAGAAAAACAAAGTACACACTTTTGATATCCACCACCAGTAACGTATTTATTTATATGCATAGCAATTATCTAGTAGTATTGTACCTTAAGTCATATGTCCCAGTAAAATGTAAAACTCCAACAAGGAAATCCTTAAGGTCGTAAAACTTGTCAAATGCTGAGGCTTAAACAACTCTATAAGAACTCATTAACGCAGACGTAATTAGAAGAAACAAACATTGGATTGATATAAACAAAGTATAATCAATGAAAAAAACCATATTGTTTCATTCACTGTATGAAAAATTCGTAAAGAAATTAACCAATGTTGCAATATTGTGCACATAAAGGGAAGGAAACTTCGGACTAAAAAATTCCAGTATTTATTAGTGAACCATCATAACAGTCCTGAAATTACTATATGGTTACGTATTATTAACTATTGATATACATATACATCAAGTAAAAAGAAATCACAAATATATTCAGGAGCATATAGTAACTAGCTCTGACATACTATCAGCATTCAGTCGTTTTTTAGTAACACTTGTGTTTGTTTTAAATGAAGAAATAGATATAAGACGACACTGACCGAGAAAAATTCTATGATGCAAATTATGTTTGAATAATGATCTCAAGTCTATGGATTTCTCTATACAAAAATGGAAATTTTATTTTCAAAATTTTCAGCCGCTGCCGCGCCGCCACCGCGATAGGATTTAGGAAAACCTACCGCGCCGCTATGGATATCTATGGTTGACAGTGGGACTAACAGATTTTCGTTGGCATTGACTTCGCTTAACATAACAGCGAACATCTGTTTTGAAATATCTTTAGTTCCATGATTGATCTCTTATAGAAAAATGACAGTCGTAATATTAATAATACTCACCGATAATCTCTATTAATTATCTAACCAACAGTACGTGAGTAGTTTAATTTTATGAGTAAATTAATTATCAAGGATAGATCAGATCAGATTACAATTGATGATGTTCTATATCTTTGTGTAGATTTTCTCAGTCCATATTCTAAACACCGAACAAAAGATGATAATCACCAACTATGATTGCTCTTTTTTTGAGATTATCTATTTCGTTGATATTAGTATTAACAACACAATACACTATCGAAATAAATTGAGCATTCATCGTTTGTTCAGGGTGTTGTGAAAATTTCCTAATGCTTACCCAAATATTTTGATAAAAGACATTGTATGAGCTCTTTTTTCTCTTTAGTTTGGATGTAAATGATCACATTCCACAATGCTCAACATCATTTCATCGACTATCAATTCCAGAAGATTTTCCTACTGATAAAGCATTAATTAAAATAAACGCCAGCGATCCTGATAATGGTTTAAATGGTACAATAAATTATAGATTACGAACAAATTCTTCATGGTTATTCAATATAGATCAATTAACGGGAGAAATTTATTCGCAACAGTCATTCGATTATGAATCTGATTTCAAGTATTTTCAATTAACAATTGATCTTGAAGATAATGGAAGTCCAATAAAAAATCAAAATCAAAATTCATGTCGATTAGATATTTATATTGAAGATACCAATGATAATCGTCCGGTATTAATAGATAATGAACAAACGAAATTATTTATTGATCTTGATCGACCATTTCAAAATGAACTTACCTTACTAAACATAACAGATCAAGATTCAGGAATGAATGGTAAAATAAAATATACTTTACAATCGATTGAATCAAATATTAATTTAAATCATAATCAAACATTATTTCAATTGAATCAAAACGGTTGTTTATTCATCACGTACAAAATAAATCAAATATGTCTATTTAAATTACGAATTCTACTTGAAGATTATGGTTATCCATCTCAACAAACACTCATCGAAATACATGTGGCCTTTGGATATACATCCGATACACGTTATTCATCCTATGAAAAAATTCAAAAAGTTTTTTTCGAAAAAACTTCATCGACGAATCATTCTGTTTTCATATTTGGTTTAACTGTGTTAATCATCACATTTATATTTTTAATATCAATTATTATTACATGTATTTTAATTCGACAGCAACATCAACGACATAAAACAGCCATCATATCACGAAATAAACTTCTATGTTCATCATCACAACAATTGACAACATCGGATTCAACAGTTACTTCAAACATAACATCATCATCATCAATCGAACATCAACAAATTATTCGAGTAAGAACTTCCGTTTAAGTTATGTGTTATTTTTGTTTCTTCGAAAATCATCTCTACATACTTTATTTTTCAGGCACCCGATGTAAATGAAAAACATTTCTTCAATCAACGTCTATCAAGTTAGTTGTGACCGAAGTTGTTCTTATAAAGGTTAATGACATTATTTTTCTTATTTAGTCAATTGTTCGTCGCCGGAATCGCATACGTACAAAATTCTTCATGTACCGGTGGATATTCATTATTATGAAAAGGACAAAGTTGATAATATCAGTTGTGATCATGGTTATCATGAAAGTTATCAAACAGGTTCATCATCAGCAACATCATCGCCTGAACAATATTCTTCAGAAAATTCGATTCGTCGAGATTATATGTTTAATCAATTACCCTATTTTGTAACGAAATGTAAAAGTCTTAGTGAAGGATTCATTGTAGAGATGAATGTTGATGGAAGTGATGAAGACACACGAGAATTGAATTGAACATTTTGTTTTGTTTTCTTTTTTTTTTTGTTTTTTCTTTTTGTACATTCATAAATCACTAAATCAATCTTGTTTTATTTATTATTTCTGTATTCGAAATAAAATTGAATAATTCTATATATCATCTTCATTTAACATCGAAACTTTCATATTGATAAGTGTTAAGTCCGAACTTATCGATAAGATATATGTACAGAAAACTTGCTCGCTCTACAATGTGAATTCTTTTATTGTCAGGTTTGGTATTAGTAACTTATTCAGTACATAATAGCATTCTTTCAAATGTCAACTTGATATCGAATGCTTTTATACTTACTTTAACAGAAAAACTACGAGAACAAAAAGTATTTTTCGGGCATCGATGCAGGCCATAAATGGCATGACTTTCTCTTTGTCTCTCTCTGTCGCTAAGAATAATACAATCAAGTTTCTCGGATGGTTCCATGATAAAAATTTTGAGTTCCTGACAGCTGCATTTGTTATGTTTTATTGTGACATTCACTGTGCGTTTTGTCTGTTACTCGACTTATATCGTCTATTTCAGTTGGAATGCAAAATGACACGTGGCTTATGTATTAAACTTGTCTCTGCTAGTTACTCAACCGTAAAATAGAATAATAATATTGTTTCAATGATATACTATTGCATATGTTTCTAATTGAAGTAGAACAAATAAAAACAGTTGAGTAATACATCTCAATGTTTTATGTTCAAAAAACATGAAGCTAGATTGGATAAGACAAAAGGATTTGGAAGAATTTTAATTGATTTTTGTTATATGTAGACATTTGACGTATAGATTATTTTTGTATATATGTGTTGAAAACGACCATGAAGATGACAAGTGAATGAGAACTATGGTACAAAGAAAAATGCTAAGATTTGGTACAACCTTGATCCGATTCATCTGTAGCTGTCGGCCTTCGAAATATTTTTATCCCTCTATTCATCTAGTGTCCTGTGAATTTATAATTGAATTATTAGGATGACGTTTGATCGACGATCTTAGTCATTGTTGTCGATGATAAGTTTTGTACGAAATCATTAGTACATAGGTTGCCAATAAATCTTCTACTCATCAGTATCATTCTTTACTATTCATGATTTATTTATTCGCTACAGTGACATATTTAGAGTTCTATATAATGTGTTCTTAGACATTTATGAAAGAATTTTATTTGGATGTTTAAAATAAAATTGTTAAGATTAACAATTGTAACCATTGTAAAAGAAGTAAAAGAATAAGATACGATATAATCATTTGTTCTTTATCGTTTTTACACAGGTTTCATGCAATCTGAACTTTAAAAAGATGTTGTCTAGGAAAAAATGTCTTACCTGTTATATGATCGATACTATTTACTATTCTATTCATCACTTTTCTGCTCCGTTTTTAATGAATTACAGTACACAGATTCTTATGAGAAGATTAGCAATGATATGTGTTTTTTTCTTTCACTACATTTGCTTTGTTGACAATAGTCGTATCACGAATGGCAAACAGCAGTAAAGATAAAGTTCACATTTTCTTTTTAAATGTACAAAGAAAATACAGAAGATAAAGAAAGAATTCGTAAGAATTTCAATTTCAACTTAAAATGCTTGGAAGTCAGCAGCAACAGTTTTTCCGCTTGTCGATTACATTCGAACATAGCTTGTCGCTTAATACAGTAATGTTATCATTCTGTCGAAGATCCAATCTTTCCTGTGCCGAACTGATGAAATGTCATGGTAGCCAGATGTCCAAATCATTATCGTAGAATTTTCTGATGAAATTAGGTCAAACTATATCCCATATACCTAGAACTATAACGAGAGCTTTCAATCAACATTCTGCAAACAATTACTAAACTACGTAGTCTGTGCACAATAAATCAAACGATGCTTCTCGTGTTTGTGTTATTATTCATAACTTGGAATAGAAATATTTTAAGCTATTTTTTGATTGTTGAAAACAATTTTATTAGCTTGAACATAGAACTTAAGGCTATGTATTCAGCATCGTTTGAATATTTACGATACAAATATTTGTTGTTAAGTTAATTAGGTTTTGGTTGTTTTCCTACAGTTGATAAATATCACGCTTAATTTGTATGATACATACTAGAGAACAGTGTTTCCTGCTGCTTCATCAAAGGTTGAGATCAAAAGCAAACATTTTAGTCATCCATAGATTTTGTGATATGAGTTACAAAAATATTGGATTACGTCAAGAATATCTTGTGGTCATTAAGATTATTTTTAAAGATGTCTATAAAAAAACAACAAGTCAAAATAATTCTACTTATAGTTATCAATTAATGTTATAGATAACTGAGAGGATAAGAGTTGTATTGTTGAATTTTGAAAATTTAGCTTTGAAATGTCGCTTACCAGTTTGTCCGACTAACGCTCTTCCGATGTAGGTCTTTTTCATGAAAATCTTAAAATAAAACTAGAAAATAATTTAGCCTTTGTCTAAAAAAATGAATACTGTCTGATATTTTGAATGTTGATTCTTTATGAAAACAAAGCTATTTTACGAACATTACCCAAAAATCGACTTTATGGCGATGTAAAAAACGTTTTTGAATGCTAGCAAGATTTTCATGAAACATAAAAACAATGGAAAGTCTGTTAACCGGACAAGTCGTTAACTTTTATTCGATTCTTAGTTACATACAATGCTGTTATCATCGTTTTGTTTCTCATATCAAAATTATTTCTCAGTTGATTGATTGATACTATGGTGACAGAAATCTAATACAATACAATGCAAGACATGTGCAATGAAAATTTCTGATTACTATGGAATAAAATACAACTGATCAAAGAATTCATCCAATAATTATTCAGATTGATGTTGACAGTAACTAATTTTACGAGAATTACTTGAAAATTGAATCAATTAACTTAGTAAGTAGTTAACGCTACTTCACTTGTTGGAGCACTTGAAATTTTTACTCGTTATGCTTTGTTTCATCGAGCGATTGCTAAACAAGTCAAAGACATTGATAGAACTTTTGTGTGTTTAGTACTAATGAACAGGATATGTAAACATGTATCATATCATGAATATTGTTTACTGTTATTTGATTAAGTAGATAATCCTGGGTTGTTTGATATAAATAGTTAATAGTACTTGTTTATACCAGTGTGTTTTTTATCGCTGTACACACGTCCTCAGGTCATATATTGAAGAGTTTTCTCACTTCTTATTGATTTGATAGAACAAGTTCACTTAAGCTAACTGGCATTTTGTTAATCGTTTTGTTTGTGCTCTCTTAATTAATCGATCCATGTATTATGTCTTTAGCTATCGTTTTGATCATACATACCGGAATTAATTCATCAATACACGCAAGTCTAATATACTTATGTGACATGTCAAGAAAGATGCAGGTGTAAAACATGTTTTATATACCTCCCCCTAATAAGAGATTATGATACGAATCTTATTGGTTACGAAGGTGCCTTGGAAAAAAAAGATTTTTGTTGAAATCTATGATATCCATTATTTATTGATAAAGTGATCAAGTTCTTGTAAAAGTTTTAATTCGATTTTCGAAATGTTCTATGAATCTTGAATTTTCTTGACTTAATAATTACAATGATGAATATTCCAGAACACTATTGCTTACACTATTCAACGATACCAACTAAGCAGAGATCAGATCAATCTATGAATGTTTCTAAGTTGGATGTTTAAATCGCTAAGATTAATATACGATTGTGAAGAAAACTTGTTCGAAGAACTAAATATCAAACATACGAGTAATTTGATCAAACTATTCTAATCATATCCATGTAATCGCCAGTATTATTCGGACAGGTTGATTATTTTAATTGAAAAAGTAGTAGCCGAAAGAGCTCGTGTCAACAGGGTGTTATTCCTTGTCAGTCGAAAAATAAATTTCACTAATCGATGAAACGTATAAGTAGTTGATTATCACGTGAAGTAAATGCTTCGAGATCATCGAGCAGCAAAAAGGAAATTGTAATTGATTGTGCTAAAGCTAACTTATTTTCTGTATACATTTATCGTGTCTTACCCGACAATGTTTTCTTTAGCGTAATAAATCGTAATGGCAATAAAAATGTAACCTTTACTATTATTCTTGATGATGAATCAGTATCTATGCATTCAGAATAATAACAAAGAAACAGTTATCTATCACGAGGAAACAATATAAACGCAAAATTCCTAAAGACAAAATACAATGAAAGATAATATATTGAAAAATCCGATGGCGTAATATCAATAAATAATGTCGGATGAACTCTTGTATATATTTTAAGCAATGATGCGTGTCGTTGCATTACAGGAATATCTGTCAATACAATATAAAAATATCCATGTCTTATGTACCGGATGAGTTGTTGACAAAGACCTAATCTCATTTGTTTATGATGCTAAAGTTAATTGATTGTCTACTCAATTGAATCGTACTAAGTTTAAAACTATTTCCAGATGTTAGGAAAAGGTTAATGCTTTAGATTGGACTAGTGAAAAGTTAAACTAACCATACATGAGAAAAACGGAAAGGAACTTTCTGCTATTCGAATTACATAAACACGTTGATTCTGCTAGATAAACATAATCATTGGAGAAAATCCATCACATAACCTTAGTTGAAGAAACCATCTGGGCAATCGAGGTACATGCCTGATGGAGAGTGTTTCGAAGAACCTTATCTATTATTAAAACAACTTCTACAATTTTTGTTACACTATTGTTGAATTAGAATATTTTTTTTCAACAGATATTCTTCAATCAACGCATCGCATAGTTTTAGTCAAAAAAATCAAACAAAAAAGATCTCGATAGTTTACTTATGTCTAAAATAAATCTTATTTATTTATTATTTATATTCGTTTGAGAATAACTTTCATATTCAACACACAGTTGGCATTCGTATTTAGGAAAATCGATTTGCTTGATTTGATGATTTTTTTCGTTATTCATTTGTATGAACATCAAAGTTAATAATAAGATTATTGTAAGTTATATGAATGCATAAGGATAAGCAAATATGCTTCATAATTTGACAGTAATAACTCTTCTCATCTTTAATATATATATATTCCTTTTTATAGATCAATTGTTTACATAAGTGTATTATTCGTTATTGCGTGGAACGTTGAATTGACATTCAATGAAATGAATGTTTAGTAGAAAGATGGGGAAAATATCTTTCTCGTCTAGAGAGCTGTTAGGTGCAGATATTCATAGCACTGCCGATCTAGTCTGAGACAAAAAAGGAAAGAAGACAAAGAGAGAAAGAGAAAATGATACAATACACGGAATAGATTCTTGCTCTATTTCATGCCTAACCAAGCCGAACAAAGTTTTACCATATTATCTACTAATGATATAGAAAAAATACGATGTTTCTCTCTCTCTCTCTCTCTCTCTGTGTCTCTCTCTATACGACCATCTGTCGAGCCTAAGTACACTGTAGAGATGGCCGAATCATCATCTCTTACGAATCCAAAATAACTATTGTGTAAAAGAATAAATCATGAGAGATTGGCGAGGGAAAAAAATAATAGGACAAGAATAGAATTCCTTTTTTTGGTCAATGACATTCCTTTGTGTTCTCCTTATCTCTCAGTGTAGGGCATATATAAACTCTTGCTTAACAGCATAACCATCGTCTCATACAAACGCATTCTCACTTCGTCCTATTATCGAGTATTGAATTTTTGAATACTTCATATTCTTGTTATAGTAGGTAGTTTTTGTTTAGTTTCTGGTAGATCGTTCTGTCAATTAAGCATAAGCTGCACTAAACTATAACCACAGCTGCCGAAGGGTATGTTATACTAACTTGCATTAGAACAAGGGTGATTAATCTTATTTCAATACTGATTATAGAATGATTACCGATCAAAATGATCCTGAAATGGTGGAAGCCATGAAATATTTGGCTTTACCAATGGAGGAAAAGATCAAGCTTCGATCACAACCTTTTGATGCTAAGAAAGCATGTTGGGTACCTGATCCAAAGGAAACTTTTATTGGTGCCGAAATCGAGAGCACAAAAGACAATCAAGTTACAGTCAAGACTTCTGCAGGAGAAGTAGGTTAAAGTGTTCTTCTATGATTTATTAACCTTTTCATAATTTTTGCATAGACAAAAACAGTTAAAAAAGATGATGTTCAAGAAATGAATCCACCAAAATATTGGTGCCTTGATGATATGGCTGATTTAACCTACTTAAATGATGCTTCCGTTTTGGCTACTTTACGTGATCGTTACTCACGATGGCTCATCTATGTACGAATCTTCAGATTCCTATTGATAAAATCCATAAGACTTTATTTATTTTTTCCTTTCTAGACTTACTCAGGATTATTTTGTGTTGTCATCAATCCTTATAAACGTTTACCAATTTATACCATGAAAGTAGTACTTGCATATCGTGGTAAAAAACGTACCGAAGTAGCACCACATTTATACGCTATCTCTGACAATGCTTACTCAAATATGCTTCGAGGTAAGCATGCTTAATTTTAAACATTATAGTTTTTGAAAGATGATATGAAAAAAGTAATATTACGCATGTGAAATCGTGCACAAGCAAAGACAACAGATGTTATAAAGTTATCAATGAGATATTTTCCTTCTTTTTCAATTAGTAACATTATCCAAACACAGTTTTGTCTTTTGATGAAAATGAAATATATCTATCATGAAAGCTACGAGAAAAACCTAATGGTGTATCCAGATGTCTAAATGAGAAATAAATAACCAGACATTTTCTAAATGATTATGTTGCATACTCAACTGCATATTGTATTTAATCAAAGTACAATTAGAGTAAGAAATTATCGATAGACAGATCCAGATGTTCTTTGATGCGGAGTAAATCAAACACGACTAATGGATGCTAGAGATTAGTTACAATAACAAGAAATTCTTCTTGTCGTCTATGATTTACTATAATCGATTGCGTAATAAATTATTGATGAATGAATTCATGTCTAATTGTTGTCTTTGAAATTTAGATCGTGAAAATCAATCAATGTTGATCACAGGTGAATCAGGTGCCGGTAAAACAGAAAACACGAAAAAGGTCATTCAATACTTTGCATTGGTTGCTGCTGCTGGTACTAAAAAGGAAGACGAAGGAAAGGTAAGTCAGTGATGCGAGCTAGGTGAGAGAAGTTACTGTTGCATTACTGGCTAGTGATTATTGGAAAAGGTTCAGACTTAAAATTCTACAGTTGAAAATATTGAAATCCTAAAGTTGTCTATGACACTGACACGCGTCAACTATTAGTAACGACAACGTTACAAATTACTAGGTGACTGCTAAAATAACTTTCGAATAACGTTAACTTCCCTCTTCTTATACAAACCGAGCACAAAACATATAATTATATCATTTTTCTAATTACTAGAAAACAATGACACTTGAAGATCAAATCATATCAGCTAGTAAGTTCCAATAGGTTTTTATTTGAATATGTGATTAATTTGTTCGTTGTTTTTTTCAGACCCTGTATTGGAAGCTTATGGTAATGCTAAAACAACTCGTAACAACAACTCATCACGATTCGTAAGTTATTGTAATATCTTTGGAATAGCAGATCGATAAAAACAAAAAGATATGATTAGTTGCACGCCGTTGTTTTTCTTTAAGAAGAAAGTAATTATTTTTTAATTGTTAATATTTCTCTTCAGGGTAAATTTATCCGTATTCATTTTGGTCCATCGGGTAAAATTGCTGGTGCCGATATTGAAGTATATTTACTCGAAAAATCTCGTGTCATCTTTCAAGTAAGATATTTCATTATTATTGAACGAAAACTTTCGGAAACATGGCATCTATCTATATATACATAACTTTGTCAGAAATTTATGAAGTCAAGAGATTGAATCAACGAAAATTTCCATTATCAATCATTTTTGTTTTTAAAACTATTCGAATTTCGTAATCGTACGTCTATGATTAAAATCATCATTAGAATAATGTAGATTTATGACAAAGTTATCGATAGCAGATAGTCATCCAAAAAATTTCGTCTATCATATATCGCATAAAATGATACTGATCTGTGTTTTCTTTTATTTTAGCAACCAGGTATACATTTCTTGTCTTTTCTCTAAAATAGAAGATAGGACGATTATACAATTGTCTATTTAGCTGAACGTAACTACCATATTTTCTACCAACTTTGCTCGAAAGCATTTCCTGCATATCACGGTAAACATCAATCGATGATTCAATGCATAATCATGAAATTTTCGTTCATTCTCTCTTTGTAGAACAATGTTTGATTGAAAATGATCCATCCAAGTACTTCTATGTTGCTCAAGGTATGCTAACAATCGATGGTGTGGACGATGCTGAAGAAATGCGACTTACCGATGAAGCTTTCGATATTCTTGGTTTCACACAGGTTCATATTTTTGTGAATACTATGTATAGACATTGTATTTGATATTTTGTAGGAAGAAAAAGTCAATCTATTCAAATGTACTTCATCTGTTATGCACTTCGGTAATTCTCAATGGAAACAAAGACCCCGAGAAGAACAAGCTGAAACTGATGGTACAGAAGAATGTGAAAAGGTCGCTCATTTACTCGGTGTCGAAGCAGCTGATCTTATCAAAGGTTTACTTAAACCTCGTATTAAGGTGAGACTTATTTTCTATTCCACGTATAAAAACAATAGTAATTGAGTTCTGTTTAAAATCTAGGTCGGTAATGAATATGTCAACAAGGGTCAAAATAAAGATCAAGTCATTAACTCGATTGGTGCTCTTTCGAAATCGGTATATTATATTAGATGAATGAAACAACAAAAAATATGTGAATCCTTCATTTTTTAGATCTACTATCGTATGTTTACATGGTTGGTCGAGCGTGTAAACACAACGCTCGATGTCAAAGCCAAACGACAATACTTTATTGGTGTACTTGATATTGCCGGTTTCGAAATCTTTGAGGTAACATAAATCATATAAAAATACAAAGAAAGATGATCGACAATTTTAATCTTCAACTTATTACTTGTAGTTCAATGGCTTTGAACAATTATGTATTAATTATACAAATGAACGCCTTCAACAATTCTTCAATCATCATATGTTTGTCTTAGAACAAGAAGAATATAAAAAGGAAGGAATCAACTGGGTATTTATTGATTTCGGTATGGATTTACAAGCTTGTATCGATCTTATCGAAAAGGTACATTTTTATATTTCATTAAATCGTTCGGTATTGAAAAACAAACGAACTATAATTTCATTTCTAGCCTATGGGTATCCTTTCCATTCTTGAAGAAGAATGTATCGTACCAAAAGCTACTGATAAGACTTTTGTTGAAAAACTTCACACTAACCATTTGGGTAAACATCCTATGTTTGGCAAACCCAAACCTGGTAAAGGTAAAGCAGAGGCACACTTCGATATTCATCATTATGCTGGTACTGTATCATATACGGCAACATCATGGCTTGAAAAGAACAAAGATCCTATTAACAATACTGTGTATGTTTTTATTTTATTCCGTAGAATGAGTGAAAGAAAATAATTACATATGTTTTTCTTCTTTTCTAATTTAATTTTAGTGCTACTCTTTTTTCAAAATCGAAGAATACTCTCTTATGTCATCTCTTCGCTGATGTTGCTGAAGAAGAAGCTTCTGGTGGTAAAGGTGGTGGTGGCAAAAAGAAAGGTGGTGGTAGTATGCAAACTATTTCAGCTACACATCGTGTAAGTATTGCGGTTGACCTATGTTTCTTGATTATAATAATTAATGATTGAATTCTTGTCTAGGAACAATTGAACAAATTGATGAATAACTTGAAACAAACACATCCACACTTTGTTCGTTGTATTATTCCCAATGAAATTAAGACTGGTGGTGTTCTTGATTCACACTTGGTTATGCATCAATTGACATGTAACGGTGTACTTGAAGGTATACGTATCTGTCGTAAAGGTTTTCCAAATCGTATGATCTATTCGGAATTCAAACAACGTTATTCAATTTTGGCACCAAATGCTATACCGAAAGGTTTTGTTGATGCAAAAAAAGCAACAGAGAACATTCTTAAAGATGTTGCATTGAATGAAGAATTGTATCGTTGTGGTCAAACCAAAGTCTTCTTCAGAGCAGGAACATTGGGTCAATTAGAAGATATGCGTGATGTTGCTTTATCCAAAATTATTGCTGCTTTACAAGGACAAGTTCGTGGTTATATTATGAAGAAAGAATACAAGAAAATGTTAGAAAAACGTATTGCTTTAACTGTATTACAACGCAATTGTCGTAAATACTTATCATTACGTAATTGGCCATGGTGGAAATTATATACTAAAGTTAAACCATTGTTGTCTGTTGCTCGTCAAGAAGAAGAAATGAAGAAACTTGAAGAAGAATTCAAGACCCTTAAAGAGAATTTAGAAAAAGAAGAAAAATTACGAAAGGAGACTGAAGATCAAAATTCTAAATTAATCCGAGGTACAAAGAAAATATCATTTAGTATTTTAATTTATATCGTTTGTTGTTTGAATCATTTTTTCAGAGAAAAATGATTTACTTACTCAATTGGAATCCGAACGAGTTGGTTCATCAGAAGCTGAAGAACGTTTCACACGTATAGGTACGTTCGTTTTTGTTTTTTTTTCATTTATCTCGACTATTGAACTATGGATTTTAAATGAATGTGAAAGATTTTGTCACCATACTATTATATTTTACTTTGTCTTCGTAGTTACACAAAAAGCTGATCTTGAACAACAAGTCAAAGAACTGGAAGATCGTTTTAGCCAAGAAGAAGAAAGTGCTCAACAATTAAACAGTAAGAAGAAGAAACTCGAACAAGAAATCGATAATTTGAAGAAAGATGTTGATGACATGCGTTTGAATTTACAAAAGTCTGAAAATGAATGCAAATCACGTGATACCCAAATCCATACATTACAAGATGAAATTGCTCATCAAGATGAAAATATTGCCAAATTAACTCGTGAACGTAAACGTCTCGAAGAGCAAAACACTAAGACAACTGAACAAGTGCAAGCTGAAGAAGATAAAGTTAATCATTTGAATAAATTAAAAGCCAAACTTGAACAAACACTTGATGAATTAGAAGATGGTTTAGAACGCGAAAAGAAAGCTCGTGCTGATTTAGATAAATCAAAACGAAAACTTGAAACAGATTTGAAAACAGTACAAAGCAGTTTAGAAGAATTAGACAAATCAAAACGTGAATTACAAGAAACACTCAAACGTAAAGATCAAGAAATTCAACAAATGAGCAGTCGTCTTGAAGATGAACAAGGACAAGCGACAGGCCTTGGAAAGAAGATCAAAGAATTACAATCACGTATTGAAGAATTAGAAGAAGAAGTTGAAAATGAACGACAAGCTAGAAATAAATCAGAAAAACAACGTGCCGATTTAGCACGTGAAATCGATGAAATGGGCGATCGATTGGAAGAAGCTGGTGGTGCAACAACATCTCAAGTTGAAATGAATAAGAAACGTGAATCTGAATTACAAAAACTTCGTCGTGACTTGGAAGAAGCTAACCTTCAACATGAAGCTACAGCTGCTCAACTAAGAAAGAAACATCAAGATGCTGTTTCAGGTAATAAGAGCTTTCGTCTTCTTTGTTTTTGTTGTCTAACGTTGATTTCTTACTTTTAATTTAAGAAATGGGCGAACAAATTGATCAATTACAAAAATTGAAGAACAAATTAGAAAAAGAAAAACAAGGAACTAAATCTGAATTAGATGATTTACGCACACAACTCGATCATGTACAAAAAGGCAAAGTAGCTTCAGAAAAACTTTCGAAACAACTTGAACAACAATTGAGTGAAATTCAAATTAAACTCGAAGATCATTTTCGACAAGTCACTGAATTAAGTCAAGTTAAGACCAAATTAATCACCGAAAATGTAACAATAACTCGACATGTTGAAGAACTTGAAGTTTCAATCACAACCCTGATCAAATCTAAGACAGTATTACAACAACAATTGGATGAAACTAAACGATCTCTTGAAGATGAAATACGTGGCAAAGGATCAGTTAGTAAGTATTGACAATGATGATTTATTTAGAGAGAAAAACAAATCATATAGTCATACTTCTATTTTGGAACATTCCTATTGATTATACTATCAACATATCTGTTGAATTTCGTCCGTAGAAAACTTTTAACTTAAGAAATAGGTATCAGATACGTTGACTCAACAATTAAAAATATGATTTTGTTTTTCAATATCTAATAAATATTTGTCGTATATTTCTAGATTCACAAATCCGCAATTTGACAGCTGATCTTGAACAAGCACGTGAACAACTTGATGAAGAACAAGAAGCCAAGAGTGAACTCCAAAAACTAGTCACCAGACTTAACTCTGAAGTTCAACAATGGCGTGCTCGTTATGAATCTGAGGGTTAGTTTCAGCAATTGAAACTTTATTGTGTTTGAACGAAAAAGTAACAACAACATATTTTCGTATTAGGTGTTGCTCGTAGTGAAGAACTTGAAGAAGCTAAACGTAAATTAGCCGCTAAATTAACCGAAGCTGAAGAACAAGTTGAAGCTGCATTGAACAAATGCAATGCATTAGAAAAAGTGAAAACACGTCTTCAAGGTGAAGTTGAAGATCTCATGGTTGATGTTGAACGTGCTAATTCTAGTAAGTTTATTTCATAAATGAAGAAATAGAAAAATAGAAATCAATGTCGTTCTTAAGATGCATCATCTATGGACAAGAAACAGAAACAATTCGATAAATTGATTAGCGAATGGAAACAAAAATGCGAAGACATCACGATCGAACTTGAAACATCACAAAAAGAATCACGACACTTCTCAACAGAATTATTCAAACTTAAGACACAATACGAAGAATCACAAGAACAAATCGAAGCACTTCGTAAAGAAAACCGAAACTTAGCTGATGAAATCAAAGTTTGTTTCTTGTCTATTCTCACTAGAGGAGAACATAGACGAAAATAAAAGCAACATTTTACTTTCTTCTAGGATCTTATCGATCAATTAACTGACGGTGGTAAATCAGTTCATGAATTAGAAAAAGCTCGTAAACGTGTTGAAATCGAAAAAGAAGAATTACAAGCTGCATTAGAAGATGCCGAATCCACACTTGAACAAGAAGAAGCTAAAGTTATCCGTATTCAATTAGAATTAAGTACTGTTCGTCAAGAAATTGACCGAAGACTTCATGAGAAGGAAGAAGAATTCGAAAACACAAGACGTAATCATCAACGTTCACTTGAATCAATGCAAGCCAGCTTAGAAGCCGAATCACGGGCAAAGGCTGAAGCTCTTAAACAAGTAGATATAAACACATAATCTATTGAAATATACAATTAATATCATGTTATTTTTCAATATTTAGAAAAAGAAACTCGAATCAGATATCAATGAACTTGAAGTTGCACTCGACCATGCCAATCGAACAAATGCTGATTTACAAAAGACATTGAAACGAATTCAAATCACCATTACAGAATTAACCATCCAAATTGAAGAAGAACAACGACAACGTGATGAAGCTCGCGAAGCAGCTGCTGCAGCTGAACGTCGTGCTAATCTCATTGCTGGTGAACTTGAAGAATTACGTACAGCTTTGGAACAAGCTGAACGTGCACGTAAAGCTGCCGAAAATGAATTACATGATGCAGCTGATCGTATTAGCGATGTAAGCACACAAAATGCTAACTTGGCTTCACAACGACGACAACTCGAATCATCGATTGCTGCCATGCAAGCTGATTTGGATGAAGCTGTTAGTGAACTCAAGAATAGCGAAGAACGTGCTAAGAAAGCTGGTTCCGATGCTTCACGTCTTGTTGAAGAATTACGTCAAGAACAAGAACATGCTTTACAAGTTGAACGACTACGTAAAGGTCTCGAACAACAAGTCAAAGATCTACAAACACGTCTTGATGAGGCTGAAGCTAATTCACTCAAAGGTGGCAAACGTATTATTGCTAAACTTGAACAACGCGTAAGAAATACATATATATATATATATATATATTGATAGAGCTGGTTAAATGAAAAAATGAAACAATTTTATTTATGATTCATTTAGATCCATGAATTAGAAACTGAAAATGAATTAGAACAAGGTCGTCATCAAGAAACACTCAAGGAATTACGTAAAAATGATCGTCGTTTGAAAGAACTTGCATTTCAAACTGAAGAAGATCGTAAGAATCATTTACGATTACAAGATCTTACTGAAAAATTACAATCCAAGGTTAAAGTCTACAAACGTCAAGTCGAAGAAGCTGGTCAGTTGAATTTGAATGAATAATTATTGCTTTCTTATTGAAGAAAACTTTCTTTTCAGAGGAAATCGCTGCAATTAATTTGGCCAAATTTCGCAAAGTTCAAACAGACCTCGGTGAGTTTATAGATAAAACGATTCATAACAATATTGACGTTAATTTTCCCTTTGCAGAGGATTCAGCTGAACGTGCTGACTTAGCTGAAAATCAACTTGGAAAATTGCGTGCCAAGAATCGATCATCTGTTAGTGTTAGTCGTACATCTGATGGCGTAAGTTACTAGAATTTGAAATGCAAATGTATAAATAATATATGACGATGTCATTTCATTTCTAGCATGAATTACGTGAAACAACAACAATTCGTTCAAGCTCAATGCGTGCTAGTTCAGTTCGTCAACGTTAATAAATTCAAATTACCAAGCTTTTGAATGTAAACTTGAATATATATTATTATCTAACACAGTATTAGGTGTTTTTATTTTCTTTTTTCTTTATCGTCTTTGGTTTTATCTGTAGTTGCTCCCTTGCTACCTCGCTTTTTTTATATACTTTATGAACAGCATTTTATAATTTTTAAAAGATTAGTCTAAATATAGCATTTTCCTTGTTCATGCTAAACCTGTTCAATATAATATCGAAGAAAAAAATAAAAATATAATAGCAACAATTAAAATTTATGTTTGATTTACTATGAACTAGTCATATTTCTTAAATATGCACTGATAAAAAATGATTGTCAACCGATGAAGACGAAATTATAAAGTATATTCAACCAAATGGGAACAAAGGACGGTTTTTTTCTGTTATGTGCAAGAGATAGATATGTCCTTCAAAAACTAATTAGTGATCAGTAACATATGGGAAGGAGACGTTTTCGACAAAGTTGATCTACAAGGCGTGTTGAAATATAACCATAAAGATGTGTCTTCTCTCCAACATATTTTGAGTTATACACCATTACAAACCATGACAGATGTCTTAACGATGTTATCCTGTCGTTATCATAGACCTAAAGAAAACTTTTTCTTGATCTATGAATGCAAGATGTATATTCATGACATGTTATTGTAGTTCAGAGAACATTTCCTAATTGTGTCGTAGAAAACTAAAGCAAATGAATGGTAAACAAGCGTGCCACACATAGAAGCAATCGTTCTATGATTGACAACAGAATTTGCCTCATGTTTCTATTTTGAATCATGAAGACTTTGTACCAAGAGAGTTTCATAGACCACCTGTGTAACAATCGAAATCGAAATGTCTATTTCGACATAGAGATACGAATTTTAAAATTTAACTGTAAGATATTTGATAAAATTCTGATAAATATTTTGTGTGAGTACCACTAATGAATTTCATTCACCGTGACTCGTTCGTGTGATTTTATTATGGTAAGATTTAGAAAAGATTCGATAGAACAAACAAAGTTTTTAAGAATAATTTTTTAATTTAACCCATGGTAATCAATTATGATAACTTTTTGTTTTAATATATAGCTTTATTGTTCCCAAAGAAGGTTAGGGTTAACATTTAACACGCCATCGTTCTAGTTTTATATTGAAGTTAATTATTAACAAAAAAATATAAAATAATGAATAAAGAATAATGAATAAGAGAGATTAAAGAGAAGATAAGAAGAGGAAAAAAAAGACAAAGAAAGACAGTATACATAATTAAATAAATAGATATACATATGAGAAGAGAAGATTAAATTAGGTATAAATAAAGAAATAGTTGTCCATGAATACAAAGAGACAAAAAGAACAAGAGAAAAACAAAAACGTGTAAAGATTTTTTTTTTTTTAATTTTAGTAATTGTTTTCCTCTTTACCATGAAATATAGGGAAGTACTTTAGAAAGAAATACTCTAGAATAGATGATGACTTCTTAAAAATCCCAAACTGATTTTTATGAATATTGATAAAGGCAAGAATATCCAATTTCGAGTGATGAGCCCTTTCGGCAAGTCTATTCGGGAATTTACTGTTTTTTCGAAAACCCATAGATTTGTAGTATGATTTTTCGATATCAGTTGCTATCGTGAAAGCAGACCAAGTCTGTTGATATGCTACGGCTTCTAATCAATTATGATAATTACACTCAGAAGTGCTCAGAGTTCCGAATGACGAGTGAACATATGAACATAAAAAATATCATCGACGATTATGCCTTGAAAATACTTCATATAAAATCCAACTAATGAAGAAGAAGAAGAAGAAGGAGAAATAATGCCTTCGTGGCTCATTAACTAAAAACTCAATCATTTGAAAAATAACTGTGCCATTCAGTTTTACTGCTTTCGAATACTCTTATTAGAAATCTTCATTATTTGATGATCAAGAATGGTTCGATCTCTACATATGTTTGATCAACACTTAGTCTTCTAACATTAAAGATTTTATACAATTCATAGCTCTATTCACTTTTGATTCATTCACATCATCTATCTATCCATTTCTTTCTAAATTAATCTAAAATGATCCAGAAATTTCATTCTATTTTTCTTGTGAGATGTAATTACTTAGCGATTACATCTGTTCAAATATATTTATTGATCAAATTTCATTCTTCGTAATAAGATCCACTGGCTTCCCCACATATTCACTTCTGTCATACTCGTTCTCAATTCGTCTTTTGCATAAATGTTTCGTTCTAAACTGATTCTTGTCTCCTTCCTTTTTAGATTTATCGCCTACAGTGTCTCGTAGAACATTTTTATTCTTTTTCACTCGGTTTTCTTTTGTCAATCGAACAGTGTTCAGTTGGAAATAGAATATAGTCCAATTGGGAAAAGACATAGTTATTCAACAACTAAAAGTAGATCAAGTTACTGAGTAGTTTTTGTGACTGCGGTTTCATTAGAATAAAAAGGAAGTATTTATTAGATTAAATTTTCATTGTTTAATTATTCTTCTTCATTCGAAAAATTCAAGGAAAGATAGATAAACCAAGGAGTTGAGAATCAATTTAGAACGAGAGATGTATTCAAGGAGCGAAGTGAGAAAAAAAATTAAATTCGGGTTGGGTTGGAAACGAATCGTTGATAAACCGTTCTTAATTATCCAGTCCTACGTTTAATCGTCATTTGATATGTAAATTGAAAGGAAAAAAGATTGTAACAGATCATCAAATTTCAACATATTCCTTCATACTTCTTTAAATGCATATTTGCTTCTGATTAGAGTACAGATATGTCGTGCACTTTATAGATGATTGAACATTATAATTTTTTTTCTCATTCTATAGTAGATTATTGATTTAGAAAGCATTAACAATAGTGCTGCTTACATTGTTATTATTTTGGTATTTTTGCTGTTCAATAAAAGATTCTATTAACACAAGTGATTTCGTCTTGCCATCAAAATTGATGCACTTCTAAAATCTTCAATAGTTCAGAAGTGCACACGTCCAACTATTTCCCACCATTCATTGATTCTATTCTTCAAAAGTATCAAGACTCGTTTAAATTTAGAATCTAAACCTGAACACAAGATAGCGGAGTAATATATATATATATATATATTAAATGCAATGTATATGCTAGTGTGGAACAGCTCTCCTGTTCATACCATTTCTATTTATTGCAACTTAATCAACATATCATTCTACTTGTTTGATAAAATGAATGAAATATCATACGCCACAGACAGTACTATCTATCTATATGGACACTGATCTCATAAATTTCTGAAGTGTACTCATTGTGGATTCTTTCTTTTCTATCAACAAAACTGATCAAATATTCAGTCAATACTTAGTTTTAGAGATATTATATTATGAAATAATAGAGTTTAATTTATTATATTTATGATCGGCAGTAGAAAATAGATCTTTTAGCATAAAAAAGACAGTATTATTATAGTCAATATATTTATTGAAGATAACCATGTGAATTTGCTCAAGTTAGCCATAAAAAAAGAATTTCAAATCCCAATTAAACGACAAGTCATGTTACACTGTGAACGAACAATGCATTTCTTTCTATAATGATTAAATATATCTCGAGTTATACTGTTTCTATGTTCCATGGCTCACAATATAAATATCGACTGATTGCATTAAATGATGATTGTCATTTGAAATTTGATTGTAAATCATTTAACATGAAGTTTAAATTGTGTATGCCGAATGATGAACAAATGATTGTTGTAGAACAACAAGAAAAAAAACTCCTTTTTTTTACATGCACTGCGTCTATGAGAATAAATAGCTACTTAACGCAATTTTATTCATTAAGATAATGTGGTGCTAATGGATCCAGATATTTTTTCAATCATTCGATGACTTTTCAGCAGTAAATGAATAAACGATAGACATTGTCCTTATTTGACTGACTCCGTCGAATAAACATAGATGCATAATCGGGTACATTTTTATTCTAAACAGAAATCATAATTGATTGAATATGTCGGTAAGAGAAACTGTAGTTATCTTCCTAAGAAACATTAACGGCAAGGTCAACTGAAGTCTGCATACAACAGCTTGGCCATGTAAGCAACATTGATAAACAATGATTCATATGTCTTCTTTCCTTTCTTGTTTATTGTATCAAAGACTCATCTTCAATTATTTTGACAATTACGCAGTTGAGATTTATGTCTTTCTTAACTTGATAGGTTATTTTCAATCGACTATGAATCTTGCACAATTTACATCTTTACATTTGAACATACATAAATCGTACCAGTCATTTTGTTCAATCAATTTTATTCTCAAAACGTTTTTGGATGTGATTCTTTCAGTGATATTCTTATTAATAAGATTCTTATATTACATGAAATATTGTGAACCGAAACAAACGAAATTTCAACTACATGTATTTTCAACATGAATCACTACAGTATGACAGAGGTATTCATCATCTTTTTTTCTTATGTTCCTTTTATGGTAATCGTCGATGTGCAATGCATTTAGGCGCAAGATTTGTGACTCATTCGTGTGTATGTTGATGAGAGTGATTAAGTTCATAGTTGTGCAATAACATGGAAATTTTATCTGAGTCACTGTAACGTTGCCATGTATACTTTACATCAATTTAAATAGTATAAATACGATGAAATACCTATTACAATCTTAAAAACATGATGCAATTGGATAAACTCCTCTAGTCGACAGATTCTAAATATAATAAATAGACATTTTTCTATTAGTGAGTTCTGAATATATTGCATCTTGTACCTCTCTTACTTTCGGGAACTATATAATAATTGTATAATGTCTGTCGAAAACGAAAATGACAATGCATCACCGATTGTACCAACGGTGACCTCAACTTTACCAGAATCTATTCCTGTTATATGTTGTACATGTGAAACTAGTGTACAAAATGGTGACGCGATATTTACGTGTACAAATAAAACTTGCAATCAACCGATCTGTCATTCGTGTATATATCAGATGCTTGAATTAATGATCAGTGAACCTATATTTTACTATCCATTACGATGCGGTGTATGTCAGCATTCATTTGATGAGGCACAATTTGACCAAATACTTGTCAAACAAGAACGCTATGAACAATTCATCGCTTGTGTTCTTCCATTGTTTTGGTCGAAGAATTGTCTCGATGACAATGAAGCATTAGCGCAATGTGCGTATCTTATGATGAAATATTTGTTTTAGATGTAATGAGTTAGTCATTTTTTCAAATTCTGTTTTTAATAGGTCCGTTTTGCCCTTATTTGGAAATTCATACAACCGATGCATGTCCTATTTATTTCTTCACTTGTCAACATCCATCTTGCAGTAAACGATCATGTTTAATATGTCTCCATGCTATAGAGGATGATAACGATGAATCAACCCATCGGTCGAAATGCGTTGAACTTCATTCATATAAAAACATAGTTGAAAAAGCAGTCGAATTCGGATCTCAACAACGCTGTCCGCATTGTCAACTGGCCGGTTTGAAAGACGATGGGTGTACACATATAGTATGTGAGCGATGTGAACGTTCTTGGTGTTACTTTTGCGGAATGAAAGAAGAAGAATGTTTAGTAGATGATGATACCGAACCAAGTTTATCAGCACATAATCTAAACTGGCAAAAACATGAAGGCCGTTGTCCGATGACGCTCACAAGTATACATGAGTTTGATTATCGATGGCCGGCACTGGAAGAAGAATGTTTAGAATATTTTCATCGGCATCGGACATTAGGTAAACTTTATGATGTACTCAAATTGATTGGTGAAGATAAATTAGACGAACTTAATGATGCGTTTGGAACTATTGATGCATCGGGCTATACAATGAAAGATATATGTGATTTTAAAAATCGAATATTACTTTCTTACTCATCCACAAATGATGATTGAATATTTGTGTCATATTTAGTGATTGTTTTGAATTAAATTTTGATGTTAAATCGAAACATATTGTTTTTATTTAAAAAAGTGCATTGATCAACAAATAGATAGAAGTTATTTAGAGTTGTCACATGAATGACAATGACTATCGTATGAAACAAAAAAATAGATGAGTCACCATAGTTATTGTAGTCGTTTTTAATATATATAATGTCTCATTTGAATGAATTTAAAGTTATGACAAAGATTATACCCTATTACAAAGCACACAATAGAATCTTATGTAAAATTGTACCTATTTCGTTTCGAATATTTTTGAATATGTTAACTAGATAGGAGTTGCTGTCCACAACTTGAAAGAAGAATTTTCGGAAACAAAGATGTTGAAAGATGTGCTCTCATTCTACAATCACTTGGTCAGTTTAAAATAGATATTTTGTTGACGTGTCTGTTTTCTTTTATTTTTCCTTCGATTTCTTCATTTTATTGATTTATTGCCATAAACTTGTATAATAAAATTTCAATATTATTCATATGCTATCTTAGAATTGAATTCAACATTTCTTTCTGCGATATTTTTATTTTTCGAAATATCTGATAAGCCCGTTTTTTTTGTTTAATACTCTATCAAAAACGTTCTTTCCGTTAATAATTCTGCACATGGCTTTTACAATTTACTCACTAGTACACTCTATAAGCAGTACTAACACCTTTCTCCTGCTATTCTTGCCTAGAATAAATTCTTCTTCTATCGTAAACATCAGTTGAGTTTCGTATATTAACACAGTTCCGGCATACAAATGATTCATATAAAGTAAAAAACTACGCAATTAAATAAAATATAAATTTTACAACATGCTTTATCAAAATCTTACATTACCAAATAGATAGTATGTGAATCTTCTATTTTTTATAGCTTATTGAAGTCAAAAAATATTAGTTATGACATTCATACGAGAACGGAACGGAAAGTACCAATGAAAGAAGAATATTGATCGAATGTTATGCAAGCAAATCATTTGATTTGAATTTTGTTTCAAATGATTGCAAACATAATTTAAGCATGATAATGTTTTTGATTATTCTATTTCATTTGTACTTTATCAAGTTGAACAAAGGGTTGTTTTATTATTAAGTTAGGAAAGTCGAGTGTTTCGTTCGATTTTTTTCTGTATTCTTAAAATAGAATATCGTGCACATAGGTTTTCTATATGAGAAAGGTTTTTAGTGAAAATATGAAGAGAAACTACAGATTGTAGAACACCATATCAATGCCAAAATCCTTTTGAACCAATAACAATTATCGACATAAATTATCATTCCTTATAGATTTCTATGATGAGAAGACGCAAATAAATATTAATCTCTACTTTTAGGTCATCAATGAAGTCCCAATATAAAAAAACTACTTTTCGAAGTTGTTTAAAGCATACAGAGCAAATTCTTCATCACGGAAAACATTAACGTTTTGATTGACTGTTTCTCTTATCAACAATGTCAAAAAAAAACAATTATCGTTAAACATGTAAGATATTAGTTTTCTTCTTATCTTTCCATATGAGTGATGATGATAGTTGACCCTTTATCTACATCACAACTAATGTACTTGCACCTTCCTACTCACATATGTCAATATTGTATCAAACCAGAGCCCATATACAAAACAGATGTGCATCGCAGAAAAGAAAAGCTCAAACACGATACACAAAACTAATGTGAAGTTCTTTTAACGAAATGAGTTACGATCAACTGTAAATATAAATTCGAAAAAACCAAATACGAAACCATTTAGAAAAACTTGGTTCGATTTCAGAATATATGCGGCTTTAAGCATTAGAAATATTCGATTCAAGATTCAATCACGGAGCGAAACATTTTTTAAGAACTCGGATACATTCTGCAGATAGTAGCAAGCGTAAGCTATGAATGGACCATTTCTCTGTTTTTCTTCTTCCCATTCCCATAAAAATCATCATTCACAGACGATTGACCATCATTAAAAAACAACTATTGTTTTGACAGACTTTCTAATTTGCGTTTTTCATACTGATATAATGAAGCTATAAAGTGCCAAAATAAACTCCACAGTTCAGTTCCAAAAATACTGCATGAACAGACTACTCTAGTCTCAATATATTGGCTCTAATGAAAAATTTTTACAACTGCACTTGTGTATTCGATTTGTAAACACTTCTACAAACAAATTTCAAAATATATGTAATGCTGACAAAGATTATGAATCATGCTAAAAGCAAAAATTTTCTATAAATAGAAGTTGATTGGACCGTTTGAGATGAATCAAATTTATTCTGAAACATTTGTGATCAAACTTTTTATATTTCATCATTAAAGAATATAACATTAACTAATTGTTACATAGTGGATATGATAGATCACTATGTATGACGAATACAAATGGATGTGTCTCTTCTAGTCTAATTGGAATAGGACAACTGCCCGGATAGCAGGAGATGTGTGGTTCGAATCCCGCGAGGAGAACATCATTTTTCGTTCTGTCACTATAACACCTTGTCCTCTTTTACCGTCTATGTAACTCTAATGAACTCTAATTTATTCATTAAATTGTCTAACTTAGAAGATGTAAAAATGAGTTTTAAAAATCTTTATGCCGTATGACTGGTTCAAGATCTAGATTATCTGAACATTGATCACTTGGCTAATCGTTATGGGAAAACAGTATCACTCATGTGAATAATGAAACAAGATCGTACGATTGAAATTTTAAACTAGAGTTTTCATTGAATTCAACAAATAATGCATAGATATCAGTTTGAAGATGTCGTCTTACATGTATTCCGTGAGATTGATCGAGAGCTGCTCATGCCAATGGTCCATAGACAGCAGTACCGCGTCGATCTTGGACAAACAAGTGTTTTGCACTAAGTGTATTTTGCGCGAATGGTATGATATCTTGTTGTTTGGCTCGATCAGTCCACTAGGCCGTGCATTCAAATATTATATGTTGAATGCGCTTTTGAAGAAATAATTTTTCGACCGAACGAAGTACACTTAGTTCAGAACGTTCTACATCCACTTTCAACATGAGAAGAGACGAGTTTCGTGCCCATTAAACATCATCAAGGCGAAGTGTACACACCTACAACGTTCCATTCGAGACTATTTTTGTACGTCCTGCTCCTGCTGCAAGAGAAAATGTTAGGTGAGAATTTGAAGGTAGATGACTAAAAGTGTTCTGAAAAATTTTAATAGGTGAAATTGAAAAATTATTGAGTGAAATCGATGTTCGAATAAGATCAACCATTTTCGGTTTTACTTCAAAGAATAATACTTGGCAATTACATGCTGCCGCACAGAATGGTTGACCGTCATAATATCGAAAGGAAAAATGTCGAAAACATAATCTTGACATAAAACATTGCCAATTCATATTTTAGAGAGTTGTAAATATGCAGTGCATGTTTTATTGCATGAAATTAAGTTGAAATATTAATAGTGAGAAAAATATTAAGGAAGTACAAAATAAAAAATGTTATTTTTTCACGAACTACACGAACCTCAAGTTTTTCTTTTTCTGAAAGATGACTATGATTGCCATCAGTTTTCATCAATAGATTAGTTGAATCAGTATACACTTTAGCTGGACAATCACTAATAGTGCATATCCATTACTTAGTACTTGTTGTTGCTTTATTCAATTTAAAAGTACATTCATCGCCAACTAGTAGAGGTTTCTCTTTATTTGAGTTTATAAATTTCACCAGTTAAAATTACGAAAGCTTCAGCCATGACTGTACAAGTTTAGTTGTATAATAATTCTTCGCTCAACTCTTTTATTTGACTTTTATCAATAGTTAGTCATCCCTATCAATACCGGCTAAACTTCTACACTAGTAAAATCACAAGGAAAAACAAATGAACTTAATGTGATTAGAATCGCCGTATACTAGAGATAGACATGATTATTTTTTTATTTTTCACTTTCGACATTTTTTTACTTAAAGATATACGTTTCGACATTATCCCAGCACACCCATATAATCCAAATTCATCTAGAAATACATGACAGTGAAAATGCAATAGTTTTTACAGTGATTTTACCATATTATAATTAAAATACTATGAAAACAAAATGACATTTATCTTACTTCTTTACCATTTGCGAGAAATATTGTCGACATTACTATCCTCGTAATAATTTGCTATGGAAATTTAAAATCTTTCACTCACAAGAAAAAATTAATGAAATCGGAACGAAATGTAGGACATTGTTTTCCTCTTCCACAAGAAATCAATCTATTTTCGTGTGCAAGAAAATTATTTAAAAATCAATAAAATACAGATGTTATCTTTACACCAGATATCAAAGTATTATCTAAAGAAACTATGTGAAAAGCAAGCAATCGTTTTTCTTAGACCAATGAAGTTTGTTGATAACAATTTGTTTATCAAAAATTTATGTAGAATCTTACTATTGTTTGTCTTCATGTTACCGCAAGTGCTCAAACGATTCAAGTTATTCGAATCTAATATATATTTATAGATTTAATAGTCTTGATATTTTCAATCCTTATAATTCACCAAGTGTGTGAATACCCTTCAATGCTCTTTTTCTTTATAAGTTTATGCTATTTCCCTTTCTTTGTTATCTCTTTCAGTTTTCACCACTGTCTGAAGTTCAAACAAGATTCCTTTCTTATTATGAGATGAGTTTCGTCAAGCAGCTGTACAGCATGCTTTCGAGCTTGACTTTAACTAATAGAATAAATCATCAAGAATACCTTTTCGTTGAATTTCAAAGTCGATTTTCTTTAATAGAAAATCACTAACACATCAAGAGTAGAAATAAGCACAATGGAAGAAAATAGTAGAACTGAGAAAAACAAATATCAGAAAAAATCCCGTAGGGATAAAAAATGTTCATACCTGTATTGAATAATTAGACCAGGATTTGTTGAATTTCTTTCATAATGTCTGAATACACACTTTCTTCTCTTTCCGTCCTTCTTCAACTCCTGGTGTTGCATAACAAGATAATTTTCGAACAGTTGACCTCTCTTATCATAAAAGAACAACTTCTGTCATCTGAACATTTCAAGATTCAGCATATGATTGTCTATCTATTAAAAACAGAGCGAAAATGATTACCTACGTAGGCCCCAACATCAACAATAATAAGTGATGGATCTTCCTTGCATTTTTTCACTAGTTCTAGGCTATTCATAATCGCCCCTTGGGGTGGATCACCATCTGCGTAAGGTCTTCTCCCATCAATGGTTGCTAAGATGAAAGATGGGAGACGATCATTCATAACTGCGACTTTATATTGTAATGGTGATAATGTAGAAGAGATTGATACTAATGATGATGAGGATAAACGCGTTGAATAATGATAGGCGATAAACCCAGGACCAAAAAAGAGTAATGGACAAAGTATTCGTAAATTCCGCATACCTCACAGAAACAATGAAAATATATAGGGTGACATCATGTTGCCTTGTTATCGTACGATTAAGTTCTAGGTGGTTCTCTTTTTTTTTATTCGAATTATATATCAGACAAAGTATTTCAAATTTTATATTTTATATGTCATTGATTGAGTGATTGACAGTCATGTTATTTAACCAGTTCGAAACGCTGCATTCATTAACTTCAACATCTGAAAGCGATTGTATCACAGATCAGAACAAAATTATATACGATTGAATATCTTGTTCAAATAAATAAACGAAAAAAGTTCTTTAGTTTCTTATTGTTGAGAACTATGAGAAGTATCAAGCACTGCTTCAGAGAGAACTTGCTTCATTGAAATAACTAAGCAGTAGGGTACAATATTCTTGACATTTGAATAATCAGATGACTCACAAAAATATCATCACTCGTCGGCAAATTTCAGTAAATTATCTACCAATTTAATTGATCACTCGTTTTTATTCATTACACAATGAACTGGTGCCAATTGACAAAATAGACTCGTAGCCAGTTATCTAGATTCACTTAGTGTATGACACACAGTGCGCTACATATGTTCAATTCCCAATCTCTTATTACTTATTTACTAACTTGATAACTCATATAGAGACTATCATATAATTAAGTGCAACCATTTCTGATGGAAAAAAATATTCTTTCAGAAGAAATCGTACTTTATTCTGTTCCTTTTAAACATGAAGTCAACTGTACAGCAAGAAGCATGCATATTTATGTCCCACAGCGAGGGAAGATGTATTTTCTCGGATACAACACAATCAGGAATTCACAACTGAACTGGTTCGATAAAAGAATCTATTAGCTTGTCTTAATTGAAAGTGAATTTAATGATGTCATTTCACAATCACAAGTGATTATAAATCGCACATTATTATTAATAATGCGATGCGAAGCAGAGTTTTTGTTGTCCTTAGCGAGTTTACTTTATTCATTTCTTTATATTTTGTGTACGGATCACAACTAGTCATCTTGTGATGCAGTGATCTCGAGAACCAGATGCCCGCAAACAGTCGTTCAAACACCACATCTAGTAATCAAGAGCGAACTGATACCATTTTTTTCAACATTTCTTCAGTCTTACTCTGCTTACGAGAGAATAGCCCCGAAAATGACAATTTTGGAAGAAGTTTGTTTTCTCTTCTCAACTTGAGACAATGAAAATGAAAACGAAAGCAAGAATTAGGCGCCACTCTCTATGCTCATCTGTGAAAGAGCTGTCGATGCAGCTGATAGTAACTAGTGAATCATCGAGATAATTAATAGTTGAAGGGAAAATTATTTCTAGAAATCTATTGATACGCTTCGGATAGAGTGGAGAAGGGGGTTGGCACAGTGATGAGTTTTCGAAGAACTGCTCTCCATGTTGCGCCTAGGTTAGATGAAGATGCGCAAAAACATGCTGCGCCGTTGATTGGAAAGCCATGGGATAATCTTTCTGATTCCTTGGAGTTTTTAAAATGGATTCATCGACCGACTACTCGTTCTCTGCATGACATTTGCTTGTCCGAAGACCGAAATAAGTGCCTTGCACCGCATTTCCTAGTCGGTTGAAGTTCGAATACTATCTAGCTCTTTGTTTGGTTAAATCAATGCTATTTTACTTCATTCGTCTTTAAAAATACAACGTGATTTCAGTTACTTTTCTTTTTGTCTACGTTGAATAAATTCTTCTATTGTTTTTTGTATAATATACTCGTCTTTAATCTTATTCGCTTGTTCTAGATTGGTATTCTTTATAAGATTTATTCGTTCGTTACCATTGCAAGACATCAAATCATATTCAGAATTTGAAAAATCAAGGCTTCTGCGAAGATAGTTCTACTTATTGCCGCCTTATCATGCTCTTTTAACTTTTTACATCCACCCAGCAAGTAGCATCGACACACCCTCTTCTTGACAGAATGTTGAAACAAAATAGAATGTTCACGAAAGGCATCAACAATAAGATTAACTGTGCGGTAGTATTTCGAATCTAAAACAACTGAAAGTCAGATCTTCCAAAGTTTTAAAGTCTGATTTTTAGTATCATACATTTCCATTCTATTAAAAATTAATTGTTGAAGCATTCGAATATAATTCAATTACATGTCGTCATATTAAAAAATCTTATTTCGATCAACATTTACTGTATAAGGACGGAGAAGAGGATGAAAAAAAACGACTTGTTACTATTTAATAGAATGCATTGCTATGGATTTTGAAATTTCTCACATCGGAAGGGAAGTATTAAAAGAAGGAATTCCTAGGTCGGTTTACACACAGATCCTTGATTTCATGGACGTTTTACAAGAAAGTAAATCGTACTTAATGAGAGCAAGTAACGAAGACAGTCATATCCAAAATGATCGTTTGTCGCATGAATTTCTGTTAATATACAAATTACTGAGAAGATCAGAAACAAAGAATAGAGGCATATACTTTGCTATTTGATGAATTGAATACACCTACTTACTTTATTCTCAAGACTTCTAATGTGAAAATAATAAAACTTTATGATTCTATTCAGTTAATCAAGAAGAAATAATGTGAGAAGATGACGAAGAATAATTCTAAATAATAATTATATAGTTTCCATAAAAAATCAGGAATCACAGATTCTTCACGTTACTTTCCTTGATAAAGAAAAGCTCGATTTTTAGAAAGATTCGTTTGCTTTCACCAAACAACATGTTTAGTAGCCATGGAATTTTTGATTCGCTAATTTGATTATCGTAACGATAATTGGGTATTTAATTTTTTATATTTATACTTACTATTGAAACCTAATAACAACGAACTTAAGAACTCTGTGTATAGATTTTCAGCAGCTAATTATTGAATCAACAATCTGTATTTGAGAAAAGAGACAAATTACAGTTTCTCATGTCATATCATCGACAAAGAAAAAGCATATAGATGAAATAAGATCTTGATGTACTCGAAACTGGATGGCGAGCGACATTTTTGATGGGATAAGTTGTTATTATGAAAATAAAAGATGCCTGGTCAGCAAAACCTATTCAATATACTATTTGTGAAATATTATTCACACATATATATTGATTTTATACAGCAGAATGTGTGATGTGAAATTATAGAAATAAAATAAAGAAAATTCAAACAAAACTATTTTAGCAGTTTATCATGACTCTTATTCAATAAACTCAGGGAGCTTTCATATCACTGCCGATCTTGACTCTTGAGAACTGTCCTAACAGTTCTTTGGCATGAACTCTTCTGCTTCTACCAGTTCATTGGTAGGAACCTATGGCGGCCAGTTAGCTTTTCGTTTCCAAGTAGTTGGTAAGAGAAGCCTATCTTGCTCTGATCACTTTGGTAATCATTTTCTCGATTTGCTAAATAGCATTTATCCTTATCCAAATTTAATCTGATTCTAACGCATTCTAATCTCTTTATTGTGACTTGTTTCAGGAAAGTGAACGCTTGCAGTGTTCTTGTTCTGTTTCTCATTCTTTTGACTTTTACCAATAAGGTCTGATGTTGTCGTATTATACTAATGAAAAAGATAATCTTCCAATAAGTTCAATAGTGAAGCCAATGCTAAATCATTCTTGCTTGCGAAAGAAATAGAGAGCATAGAAGCTTGTACAAGACGATGTACTGTTTTCAACGAGCATGCCAAGTCTACTAGTACCTACAGTAATCATACAGGTTTTCATGAAAAACTGCGAAACCATAGAATAATCTATGAAACTGTAGATCCTTCTCCAAAAGCTATGTAACCGTTCGGTACTGTAAAAAAACAATAGACCGTCTCATGGCAAATACACAAAACTTCTACATCACCTACGAAGCTATCCGTCGTTTTCTGCTCAATTTATGAAATTCGCAATGCTTATCATTGAACAATTGCGAAACCCACTGAAATCAGTGGAGCTTTGAAAAGTTCTTAACTCATATCTCGAGAAGACTTGGATTCTACGAAACTTAAATTCCTTTCGTAGATCAATGCGAAACTTTTAAAGCGTAGTAGTAGCAAACGCATTCTTTAGAGTCTAGGGCATAGCACCACGGATGAATTTTTAACTAAAATAGTAATATTTCACAAGAAAATCCAATACATTGATAAGAGATCTCAACTTTCGGCGTTGATTCGACATATGCTATCAGTTTTAACTCGCGCTAAACTTTTCTGACCCGAATCCATCGCCAGAAGGTAAAAGAGATTAAAAAACATGTCTTAGTATTAGTTTTCAATGAAATTCATAGGTTACGAATGCTTAAGGAGTTTGAAAAATATACGATTATGTGTAGAATCTCTAAGCCACTGTCGATTCGTATACGGAGATTCCAATGAACCGAATGATGCGCTGCTCTATCGATCATCAAACATTAGTAGAACACAATTTTCAGTTAACTTACCACCTGTATCAAACAACTGACGAATAGGAGGCAGTAATGATAAACATGTTTTTCGATTGATTTTATTTTGAAACGAATCGATGTAGAATTCAATGCTCTACTCGATGAGGTGTAGCGTTAGCACGCACAGCGTAAGAATGAATCAAAATATCACTCAATTCATATTAACTACTAGATTAAGTAGTATTGGAAACAAGGAGAGTAATCACTCCGCTTCATAGCAAAGGGAAGAGTATCGTTTTGAAAGATATTCGCTGTGAAATATATGTTTTTAATCAGTCGGATGATTGATGCTTTTTTCGCAATAATGACGAAAGGAATGATAGAAGAGAGAAACAACGCCAGTCTCATACATTTAATTGCATACATGCAAAAGTCGAAATGTGCATATCTGTTTTCATGGAAAAGTTAACTTTTTCGTTCTGTTCTCATGCCACCCTGCTTCTATCCCTAGATAAATGAGAAGAAAATCACATTTTTCCGTTATTCTTTGTTAGAATTTTTCTGCAATTTATATAGAACGTTGTAGATTGAAGTTTTTTCTATTCGCTTCCATTAAATACGACACTCTAAAAAATAGGTTTTTTTACAAACCCCCCAAAAAAGGTTTGGTAGATTTGAAAAAACTTGCAAACGCATCCAAATGCTCAAAAAACGATTTTTCAATTCAACGAAACCTTTAAAGGTTTTCCCCGTATGTCCAGGGGAAGAGCCTTTTTCCTGCGAAACCTTTTTTAGGTTCCGTAGAGCAAAAATGTTTTGTAAAAAAATACGAAGCCTCAAAGGTTTCGTATTAATTCTACTTGTTTAGTGCGAAACCATTAGTGTTCAGTATGAAGTGGTTAAAATTTAATACAGAACTTTTAAGGCTTCGTATTTTTTTAGAAAACATTTTTGCTCTACGGAACCTAAAAAAGGTTTCGCAGGAAAAAGGCTCTTCCCCTGGACACACGGGGAAAACCTTTAAAGGTTTCGTTGAATTGAAAAATCGTTTTTTGAGCATTTGAATGCGTTTGCAAGTTTTTCCAAATCTACCAAACCTTTTTCGGGGGGTTTGTAAAAAAACCTATTTTTTAGAGTGTAGTAATAGATTTCAGTGTGTAATCGTGTATTTTGGTTCATTCATTTTTTTTTCAGCGATCATAAACATCTGTAAAATATGCTTTTGACAACGTCACACAATAAATCACTTCTTGGTATTGGTTTCAAAGAAAAACCGTATAATAATCTCAATTGACTCTAACGATGTACATGCCAATGACATACACTCTAAAAAAAAGGGAACAAAACGAATTTTAAAAGGTTCAGCCAAGAGTACGAGAGCTAAAATGATTCCTTTCTTGGACACGGAAAAAAACATCTTTTTTCTAGATTGCAGCTTATCGAATGGAGCATCCAATTTTACATCGATTCGTTTCAAAATAAAATCTATCGAAAAACATGTTTATCATTACTGCCTCCTATTCGTCAGTTGTTTGATACAGGTGGTAAGTTAACTGAAAATTGTGTTCTACTAATGTTTGATGATCGATAGAGCAGCGCATCATTCGGTTCATTGGAATCTCCGTATACGAATCGACAGTGGCTTAGAGATGCTACACATAATCGTATATTTTTCAAACTCCTTAAGCATTCGTAACCTATGAATTTCATTGAAAACTAATACTAAGACATGTTTTTTAATCTCTTTTACTTTCTGTCGATGGATTCGGGTCAGAAAAGTTTAGCGCGAGTTAAAACTGATAGCATATTTTGAATCAGCATCGAAAAATGACTATTAATTTAATATACATTTCAGTATAAATAATTTTTCACAAAAAAAATTCGATATAGTTCTCCGTTGGGAATTTTCTTCTCAAGTTTAGCGCCTGTGGTTTTCTCGATAGGGCTTTACTATAAAACGTTATTTGTACTAAAATGCATATTATATAAAGTAGTTTTTCAGGGTGATGCTGCTTTGAACTTAATATGAGGTAACGATTGAAGGCTGACATTAATTGTGCAAGTATTTATAAAGCCAATTTTTTAGAATGTTTTTGATGAAACTGAACCTTGGAACTATATATATTTTCCTGTAAACTATATAGAATAGATCGATAGAGCATAATTTAGAACCATTTTTTTATCAGGATAAGATTTCTATCTAATTTGCTTTTTAAACATAATTTTATCTTACAGTATACAATCCTGTGATTCAGTCCAGCAAGATAACTGAATAGTTCTTAATGATGATCTTACACTTCTGTTCGGTTTGATAGATGAGAATAAGATAGGAGACAAAGAAAATTTTCATTTTTTCATCTAACATTAATACATAGGTGCGTCCACCTAGACATGATCGTATAGAATGAAAACAGTTATTTTGTGCTCGTTTCTGTTCGGTACCACATTTAAATGGAAATATATGCGACTAAGTAGCATATAGATTCGATCAAAGTTTAATAAGAGTTTGAATTTCTACAGAATTACTTAGAGAGTGGGAGGGAGAGAGAGAACTTTAAATTCACCTAAAAAGTCATAGAAAAATTAAAATCTTTGTGGAAAAGTAGTTTGAAATTCGGTACGATATGAAAATTACTTGAGTCGGAATTCCATTCTCCAGATAAATTTTGTTCGGTAAAATGAATTAACTTTATCATATAATAATATCACACGTTTTTAGTTTCATACGATCGTTATTGAAAGATCTTTTCATATCAAATTTAAAAAATTCATTTTATATTTTATAAAAGATGATCGATGATATAGTTTTTCAATTACAGTATTCATAATTTGAAAAGCATTTTTAATCGTATATACCACTGAGATATATGTATATGTATGTCTCAATAGTATTGATAGTCGAAACTCTTTGAGCAATATCTTCACTAAAATATTTGCAATGTTAAAATAAATTTATGCATGACTTTACGTGTTTCTCAAACAACATACGTGACGTAGTCTACGTCACGTAGAATGTAACATTAAATATGAATTTCAAATCAGATTTATGCTACAAATTCATGAAAGCAAATTAGAGGTTGATATTCAATTTTCAAACCGCTCAAAATTATTGTTTTCATAAACATTATTCAATACGAATCATATTTGTCTTGAGCAATACACTAAAATTTAACTCAAGCAAGTAAAAGAAATTACGAAATGTCAGGCTTTTATTTGAATCACATAAAATTCATCGTGAGTAAATATCTATTTATATATATATGACAAAATATTCCTTAGAAGATGATCGACTAGAAATATAATTTATAAAAGTATAAAACTAAATAGTTTTTCCTTGTGTATTAAATTGATGATGATAAGTTTTAAGAATGTTAATTTGATTTAAGTCTTTCACAAATTTCTTTAAAAGAAATTAAAATCACGTTTTTTTTGCTCTTCTTTATTTAAAATAAGAAACAATTTGTCATTGATGAAACTGAGAAAATATTCGTTTTTAGTTTCATTTGAATTCTAATATTTTTTTCTTCTTAATGAAAGTATTTATTTTCTAGACAATCTATTTGTAGTAAGGGAGTTCTTGTTAGCATCTATTTTCTTCTATTTCAACTGAAGACAGAGCGAAAAAATCGGAAAATCTAACAATTATTCAAGAATTCTCAATTATTGCTGGGATAAGTTCATATTTGTTGTTTTCTAAAGTTTTGTACACACTCAAATATACATTTGTTTTGATATACGTACTAGAAGTAATCTTTCATTTGATTTTATAATTAGATTAGTTAGTATAGCTGTATGAAGCAAAGAAAAACAATAATAGATGGTCGTAATTGTCTGCACCAATAATACGTAAAGTTCTCAAACGAGGCATATAAGGCAAACAAGTTCATTGAAGTGGAGATGCATCGCTATCAGTTGAAAGTGATTGAATATTATCCAATCGATGATAATGAATTATAAGATTAAATTGATCATAGCGTGAATTTGATCAATAAATATCAGGAAAAAAAACTTCCGTTCACTTATCGACATTGGTGTACCATGATTAAGATTAGTCGATCCCCAAAGAATATCCGTCGATGATAAATAAGAAAATAAGTCAATCAATACGAAATCGATTACATCTCATCGAAAAATGTTATCAGTGACATTGATATTTTCACTAAGAAAAGGCTATCATTACATCCTTTCATATAGTCGTACTCTCCTCTGTATACTCATTGATAGACGAATTTTTCTTTATTTCTTTCTGTTCATTATCAACACCAATAAATGACAGTATAAAATATAAATATGGCAGTTACCATAAAAAAGCAACAAATAAATGAATTTTATTGTTCTTTCTTTCTTTCTTTTCATATTCTAAGTAATCGTATATACTGCCTTATCAGAGAGCTAATCAACAGTCAAATGAAAGTTTTATGTATACTAAAATATATTCGCCTAATTTGAAAGCTGGTTTTTATCTCTATTATGAATGAATATCAATAATTGCATAAAATCAAACATCTGCCATGTCAGATGATAGGATGATTTTGAAAATTTCTTCCATTGCCAAGTCATAGATTTCAACATAACGCATGATCAATAAATTTTCGTTCTACGATACTTCTTATAGCATTCATGGAAGTCACGATTTATCGCAATAATAAAAGATGGGAAAACTTTTATTGGAATACAATACTCTAATAATCACATTTATTTTGATTAGTAATTGAAGTACTATGATCTGTTTGTACTTGACCATTTTCTCTTCTAAATCATTTAGTATAAAATTGTGCATCAACATTTTCGAATTCGACATCTTTGCACAGACAAACAACGAATAATATCGTTCCTGACCTAAACTTTCATAATGAATTTGACGTCGAATGAAAAGTAACTCGATCTTTTCATATTTCAATTTCCTTCTAAAACAGTCGACTAGAAGAGTCACATGCCCAGTAGTAGTACTACAGTCGCCGAATAACTACTTGATTTGAGTTCGCCATTAGTCAAATAACAATGGCAACAAAATATTTGATCAGTTGAAAATATGAAATGATCAGTAAAATAATACATAAATTAGCAGTTCAAAAAATGAATGATCAGTATTTAGATTACCAGTAAGTAATATGAAAGTGATCAGTTTATTAAGTAGAGCAACAGCAATAATATGAATACTTTACCAGTAAAAAAATGAAATTCGATAAGTGAAAAAAGAAAATTTCACAGGTGTGGAGCAACTCTTTGTGCATCTATCTCTTTTCTGTATTATTACGATTAAGTTTAAATCAAATGTAGAAGAAACTGTATCTTTCTAGTTACTCGTTTATAGAGAACTACGGAAAGAAAGTAAGAAAACAAAGCACAAGTGAATCACACTATAGTCTCTTTTGATTTTTCCAATGATACTCACGTTGAAAAGAATCGACCGAATCCCACCTGAAAACATCGAAATATGCTTGGAACTTGTAAGCAGGACTCCGATGAATGGATCTGGCTGCCAGATTTATCCAGTTTTACTCTGAACCGATAGGAACAGGATAAAATCGAATGAACCCAACCCCCGGATCCGTTCACTGGATTCCTGCTTTCATTTTCTGGCATTTTCCCACTGAAAACGGTCTCATTCTTGCAGGTTCCCGCAAGAAACGGCACCTTTTCTGCGGGTTCCGCTGGGAATTCACGGATCCGGCAGGGGGAAGCATCGACCTGTGATAGTATGGTATAACTAACTGATGAAATATGTATGTGTTGGTCATATAATTTATTAACGAGTATTTTTATTTAATAATTGATCATCTAAATAGTTTACTGATCGTTCAATATATTTACTGATCATTTATTCAATCAACTGATTTTATAATTTTTTATCGTACTGATTGTTTTATCTAGTTTACTGATCGATTACATCCATGCCAATAACAATGAGTAGAAAGAAAAATACGATCATGTATCGAAGAAGAACTCAAGTAAATCTGTTCGTTGTATGTTGTTCAATCTTTTTGAGCATTTTCGAACTCTTGACGAGAATTTAGCCTTTGCCTTGATCGGTACTCTGGTTCAATCAGTCATAACGACGAATTGACCAAAGACATGCGTATTCATTATTGAATCTTATTCTTTTGACAGCATAATTTAACCGTGGAGCAAAAAAAGTGCCTCTTAATATAATGCATGGATAAATTTCACTTTTCATGATTGTCAATCATTCTTTTCACTAAGCAACATTTTTGAATCCCCATGTTTCACAAAGATTTCTAACGCGAAGATCGGACAGGTACGTCTGTACGGAGAATACATTTTACTAAAAATGCGATGGGAACAGAATCATGGCAGGATACCAAGTGATTTAATTGAATTTAGCTATCGATATCCTTGAACGATAGACTTCTCCTCATCCTAGATAAATGCAATCTTGAATAATCCATAAAACCTAGAATGATAGATTTACGGTTCAAATCAGAGAAGTAGCTATGAACAAACTAGAACACTTATTATAAAGTTACATGCTACTTATCGTAGTTATAGTTATCATTAGATTAAACAGAATCTATACCTTTATCGTGACTTCACATTTTCCAAACACGTATGTTAAGCAATGGCTGTGTTTACATTTGTATTAGTGTATGATATGCAGTGTTGAGTAGTCCAGTTCTCTTTATGTTGAACAAATCCTGGAAGTAATATTTTCCAATGCATTGGTTGAGCACAAGTAATAATATATTAATTATTAGTGAAAAAATTGATAAAAATAAAATGTTCTTTTTATAAGAAATCAATGTCACTAAATATTTCATGCACAGTTATAAAACATTCACCGATAAAAAAAGACAGATGGATGTTTTTCTATTGGTATACAGAATTTCATACTGACTAGATGACATAATTCGCAACAAATTTGGTGATGATCTTTGAAAAAAAATGGTAAACAGACAAGAGTTTTTTCATGTATCATTTTACATGTTTTTACAAATATTCATAACCATTGAAGATCTCCGACTGTCAGATTTCTTTTTGATTATTCATGTACAGCGGTAAAAAATTTAGTAAGCTTCGGCTACTCGATCTTTCATTCTCAAAATATGAGCACTGTAGTCGATTTTTTGTTAGAAGAATGAACAGATTTTTATCGACATTTCAATTAATTATTATACAAATGAGTTCAAAAGAAGTGTACTTCAAGAATCAATATAACGCGGTAAGCATGCGATCCATCTATTTGAATCTTCGTGAAGCTTCTAAACTCGAGATATAAGCATTTAGATCCTCTGAACATAGGTAAAAACTCGACTAAAAGATGCATATTGCAATAAGGAATAATTGAAAAACGGAATGGGCAAATAAAATTTTTCATTATTTTCTGAGACAATTAGGGCAATAATAGTTTCAGACCAAAACCGATGTGACAGTTGAAGGTCTTCCCCGTTGTGAACAGAATGTTGCTGAAAATAATTAAGAATGCTGATGAAGTCATTCTGTTTCAATATAAAACATCTTATTTTTAAGATATCAAGGGAATTCAATCATTTGTTTTAAAATAAAGAATATGTTTACATTTGTTCTACATGTTAAAGATATCATAGCATCTATAATGAGGAGCTTGTATCGATTTCATGGCGAAGATCTGTTTTTATGAATACAGTAATCGATGTTCATTTTGTCAAGCAGAGTACAAACAGAATAAGTATGTCAAATAAATAATGGCATGTAACATCGATCAAGTACGAGAATAGCCATCGAAACTTGTTAACTGTATAGAAACTTGGATATTATTTTCTGATTCATATTATAACAACTAGTTTACTTTTCAATCGATGTGTTAACGCCCTTGTCTTGTAAGCATTAAATTTATGCTTGAATATTGCTCCTTCTTTTGGCAATACGAACAAATTAAATAAAGACTTTAATTTATACATTTTGTGCATAACAAACTATACAGCAATTCTTGTTATTTCAAACAAAATTTATGATCTTTTCTTTTAAATAACTGAATCAACGATTTGTGGGGGACGCGATGGATATACAACATGCCAGTTGTCCAGTACACTTGAACTTCGCGCATAGACTACAGTATATATTATTTCATTTGGTTGTCCAATGGATTAAAACAAGAAACAGTGGGAACACATTTTTATAAAAATACTGTATTGATATATTCTTGATGAGTTCCGTATTTTCAATAGATGACAAGCTGTTTCGTATCTCGTATTGCATTTCTTTCTAGCAAGCTTTGTATCATGTACGCCTTAGGATACTTATTTACGCACAAGATCTTGACCAGTTTTCAATAACATGCTTGTAGAAGACTTGATCGATTCAAATACTTTCGAGTAATATTGGCTAACGTTTTCAAGCATGCATTAATATGAAGAGACAATATTAGCATCGAACAACTTCTTTTCGTTTTGCACACATATATCGGACTACAATTTCACTCGACTATTTTTAAAACAAATGATCACGTGTTTCAATCGGATGAAAGATCTATAAATCTGCTGAGACAAAATTAATTTGAATTCAACTATGTGGCTTTCACATTTTTCATAATTAGAAAAGAGCTTTCATATCTGTAAATAATTAGTATGGAGCATAATTTCACATAGAAGAACAATCGCTTGAGATTTTCTACCATTCAAATCAATTTTCTATCGTATAAACTGCACAACATCACATTAAGTTCATTGTGAAGAAATCAATGTAGAATGATGCTTGCCGAGCGGAAGCATTTAGAATTAATATTCAATGAATGTAATAAAGTGAAGTAATACTTGATGTCAATAATCAACTCTATAGAAAACGCATTGAAAAAGAATGTCGATATAACAATGGTTGTCAAACGATAAGATTGAAAAAGAGTCATGTTTATGCTTTCAGTTCTAAGATAAATTCAAATATGAAGCATCCCTCATATTTTAATGATAACATATTATTTAACATGAAATTATCTACGATTCAATGAATGTTTATATCAGAGTTCATTGAAATTTAAGCAACTGTATTGATTCACTCCTTAATGAAACCTTTCATTATTGACGATGTTGTAAAATTTGACCGAATGACAAAGAATCGATATTTACTAGTACGATATGTGGGTTGTATTCAAAACATAACACTGATATTGTATATACATGAAAATAATATTCTCTCTTTTAGACTATTGGGACATTAAAATTCTCAAATTCAATCTTGCCAAAACATATTTGAATACTTTTACAGAATACATGAATCACTTCTAGACATGAAATGAACAAGTTTATTTTATAAATTAGAATGAATAAGACAGGAGCGAACTGAACAAAATAAGAGAGAGGATAATACACTAACTTATCGATGAAAAATATCATAAGTATGAGAAAAAAAAGTCAGTTATCCGAGCAAACATTTATCCTCTCTCAGTATACTAATGATATTTCTGTCAATGATCAATAGCGTGCATTCATTTTTTTCTAAGAAACATTCTTCATTCAACTCTACCACAACTTGAATGAAATATTTGAATAGGTTAAGTTGCCGCTTTAGAAATTATCGACTAAAGATCGTACGACTCCAAACGACGAACTACTTAGCATGGCTTTGTTACCTTGGATCACCTTATTCAATAAATATGTGAAATACAAAGAAACGTGATACGTCAATTCAAAGTTTCGAAAATGCTCTTCACACACACGAATGGCAACGCATTTTATTCAAAAGTTTTATCTTTCTGGCCTCAAAACGTTTTTCTATTGCACATACGTCGCATTGACTATACAAGTTGAGTGTCGTTTAACTAAAATCCGCACGATCTATACTTGCAGTGAATCGATTGCTATTAAGCGTATTTATTTTTTTCTGAAATAAATGATTCTGTCATGCAGAATCAATGGTGGCACATAACATCGTTTGTAAAAAACTTGAAATAAGAACACGTTTTTTTTTAATAATACGTCGTACTATCAGTAACGGTTTCATATATCGATCGCCTAGTCTAGTGAAACAGCCTTCAAGAAAACTTACAAGAATGAACATTTGAAAACAGTGAGAAGTAAGATAAGTGCCCAGTCGCATGCCTTTCATCTCGACTGAAAGAGAAAACAAATCTTTTCTCTTTCCAAACGAGCTGTCTATAGGCAATGTGCTACTCTGATATCCAACAATCGATAAAATGGAATTTATGATGACAAATCCATATGTTATAACGCTTTACAGAGATTTGCCGGAGAAATTGTTTTGTCGAATATCTCATTTTCAATGATTGAGAGTTGACAGAAACATCATTCAAGTACTATGAAAGATCCATTATTTGTGGAAGATTATTTTAATAATTTGCCTCTTTCTAATGTTGTCAACAACGAAGAATGATTATTGCAAACATGAAATTGTCAAGAGTCACTTATGGGACCTATTCGTCGTTCATATCGAAAGAGAATTCGTTCAAAATATTTCTTCTCAATACGTCGCTTGTAAAATGTAGAAAAATAAAATTTATGTGTCATTCTACAACGAAGTAAGGGAATTAGTGTTTACGCTCCGAGATCAATGCTTTCAGGATTATCGACTGAAAAGAATTTCTTTTTATATTGTCATCTTTCATCGAATTTAAGCTTATTAACATGTCAGTAACTAAAATATCATCAAAATACACCCCGTACGTCATTTTTCATAGTTAGTTAACTAAAATAAACGTTTTCCTTTTCATGTTTGTGTCAATAATAAGACTAATGGATACGCGCAGTTGGACCGAGTCGGCAAGGTTAAACAATATATTATTATTTACTATTCAAGAGAAACTCTCTGTCTCTAGATTTAGTATTGTCTTTGTCAGAAAATAAAGATATCAAATATGTCGTTGAATCATGTAAGTTGACGATCAGATTTGGAAAATTCTTCATAAATTTCAATATAACAAAATGATGAATTTGTGTACAGTTTTAGTTCTGATAAACCAATTACAACAACATAAGATTCAAACTCTATCGATTGAAACTTTTCTTATAATAATTTTAAAATATATTCTTCTCTTTTGTACGAAGACAAAGTTCATATGAGAAAGTTTCTTCCATTCTGACAATTATCCTATGTAAAGTTGTTGTTGACACTAAAACAAAATTAATCGTGATCTAACAGTGACGGCTTGTCGACATTTAGCTCCACGTCTCTATCCTATCTTGCTTTTTTTTTCTATGACGTTGTTATTTCGCACAAAATAAATGTATGTATACATATACGTATGTTTATGCATCATTCATAGGATTACTCATGAAACCTATTGATGGATATGAGAAGAAAAACAGGAAATACCCTAATTACTTATACAATACAGCCATTTTATATATGTAATAGATTCAATAGACTAAAACAACTTGAAATCTACAATAACAATTTGTTTATTGATAAAATAAATTATCTTAGATATAAAAATGTATTCCATGACGAGAACATGTAATGTAATTATTGAACGGTTAGCTTCATGAACATAGTTTGAACATGAAGGAAATCTTTCGTCTTTCTCCTCATACACATGTGAACGTGTCGACATTCTAAGAGAAGGAAAGATTCGTTTCGAGTTCGAAGCATTAGTTTAATTTGTATGTTTCTAAACTATCAAACATAAGAATAAGATAAGCAAACTCATACTAAATATTGTTTGAAGATATTATTGATGTTCTTGTAGTTTGGCTCTTCTCTTTATCGTTCTTATTCTAAGGACGACAAATATCTTTTCTTGTCGTGTTCGCTTTGCCCCGTTCTTCCTCTTCTTCTTCTTTTTATTTCTTCTGAGAATATCTTCATTCCAATACACATATTCAGTGAAAGAAGAGAACGCAGAGTCAACAGGAAAGAGATAAAACAGCAGCTGAAACAAATAATGATAGTATTCTACTTTTGCTCTAGCATCTCATCTTCTTTTTCTTGTTCGCCTTTCTCTTGTTCTTGCTCGCTTCGATTTCTCTCTCTCTCTCTGTCTCTCTTGTTCTATCATCTGCATTATTTTTATGAGACTAGCCAAAACAGAACAGTTGACCCATATTGTGAATACAGATAGCATCGATGTGTATTTGAACTTACTTCTAATAAGACGAAAATCTTGTACTACACTAACAATAAAATGTCAATTTATGTTGTTGACGCACACGCGACAAATTATCAGTAAGATATTGTCGTATTCCATATGTGTTTCGAACATTTATGTTTTCTACTAGAAAATGACACCATTCACTCTCATGCTTGTTGATCTTCATCTACCAACTCACTCTTAACATACAATATTTAGAGCAAGAGATAGGCGAGAACAAAACACGAAGATGCCTATGTCAATACACATTCACAGTCTGTCTTTACTTGACTATATCTATTTGTTTTGGTCTTTTTTTGTAAAATATGAATAAAAGCATACATAATATTTGTTCTTCAGATATACTTACACACTTCTTAAACATACAACAATGCCTGCCGACGAGAATGAGGTAAAAACTATGATTTTCCGTTTCAATGAATCCTATGAAATATTTCTGTTCTATCAACCAGATAATTGTTCCGAGATCGTCAATATTGTAAAGGAATGAAACGACTACTGACCAGATTGAATTCATAAGTTTAGGATAGGATCGATACTGTCAACGAGTATAGACAAACGAAAACATGAGAAATTCGTTTGATTTTACTTACGAATAGCGGAAATTTTTCGAAATGAGAGAGGTCACTTCAACCTCCTTCATCGCTTGGGACACCTTCAGCTTTTCATCTTATGCCAAGAAAAGAGAAACTATTTACATAAGGTAATCTCGTGCGAAATATGAAGTATAGTAAATTTTTATCGAGTGCTCTAAACATTATGAAGTCTATTGAGAATTGTAAAATTGATTTAAAAACAAACTAGTAACATAATAAAGTATGATCTTTCAATATGACACACATACACATACTTATCTCAATCGAATGAATTTGAATATTATTTTATATAAACGTTTTTCTCATGAACTCGGTGTTTGCTTTATTTACTCAGACAAGCAATGTGATCAATGAGAAGAACTCATCTGCTCTCGTACAACTTCAATGTTGTCTCGTGTTTTATGTGTGACAAATACATACTTCCGCTATCTCATTTCACAACGAACAAGCCATTGTTCTACACAACACAAACATATCACGGAAGAGAAAAGAGTGGAGTGATATGTTTGCTTAGAACAAAAAAATCAGAGAAAAAGAGAGAGAAAATCTCGTGAGACACCTATTTTTTGATTATACAGTAGAGTCATTCAATATCATACTTTCGTTTTGCGCTTTTATCGAACGATCATAACTATGCCGTCTCTAACTGTGCCCGCCACGGGCAGTAATATTAAAATGAAAAATTCATGTAGACGAATCATAACACATAATGCGTCCACACTTCCATCAACAGGAACAATAGAAGCAGAATTAAAGGTAAAAAAATGAATATACATTGTTTTTCTATTTGTTAATGTTTGTATCCGTTCTTTTAAAACGGAATACAAGTGCTCTAAGATCAAATATACGCATTCATAGTAAATTCTATAGAAATAATTTACTAATCGAATAGTCTGCACAGACAATTTCAATGAAAATAACTCAATTATTTTGACTGCATATATACATATATGTATCATTCAATATTATCAAATCGATAAAATGATTATAATAAGAAATGACAGAAGAGAATATTTCTGTTCACAGTTTTTCTTCTTATTGCTCATCTATTTTGACACATGTCTTTGCATGAGAAAAGAAACTACATTTTCTTTCTGATTGTTTCTTTTCTAATCAATGTAATCCAGCGTATATAAAAATAAGCTCATACATATGGATTTTCATATAAATATACTTATATACATCTATTTTTTTTTGTCTATCGATCTTGGGGCAATACATTCAAGTGTGATTAGTATTATTATTACAAACACTTTTTCTAAGACTTCATTTACTTAGGTCAATCGGTTATTGATGATAAAATGTGTACAACAGGAGATCTATTGTTATTTCATATAAACTCATGTATGCATATATCAGAAAAAGAAATAATCTTCTGTTCATTGCAATGTTTTTTTAGCTACAAATTCGTTATCCTTTTCATCTTTTTTTCTCTTTTTTTTTGCCAGTCACAATTTTTTTTTCGCCTGTGAATGTACGCTTGACCCTAGTACATCACATTACGAGGGCATCAAATAAGAAATGAGAGAGAGAGAAAGAACGAGAGAATAAAAAAAGAAGGACAGAATAAAAAAAAAAGAACCGGTGCTTCTGTTATTGAACGTTTGTTAGATAGGAACTATTATTTCTTTGGCTATTATAATGTTCAACAGTGTGGCATGTATGAATATAGTTAGTCACATAGAAAAAAAAAGGACAGAGAGAACATGAGAAGAATAAGTTATGTAAGAATACCGAATGTAAGAGAAGTGGATGCAAATCGAATGGGAACCACACTAGTCAGATAAATATTCTTCATGATCAATACTTCTGAATCCAACGGGACACTATTTAATATTCTTCACTTGTCTGTATTGTATTGTTGGTAATGGATGAACTAGTCAATCTATAGGCCTTAAAGCTTTATCGTTCTTCTCTTATTTCTTTCTACTTCCCTTGTTCTAACATTGAATTAGTGGCAGAGTAAGACTTTTTATACATCATCAACTCGAGACAGAACGTTTTTCTTTTTCTCGCATACCACAGTAAAATAAGCAGTCTCTCTTTCTGTCACGATGATTCACACTGAGTTGAACAGCGGCTTCGAAACTCACGCATGCTTTATGACAGATTAGCATACCACATACACTTAGGACATGCTTCTTTGAAAGCTGTCGAATGAAAAATAAATGAACGTCAAAGAATAAATATAAGAGGAAGAAGTGAGTAGAAAGACTAAGAAAAGTCGAGTTTAAATCTTAAAGAACGTGCTAGATATTAATTTCATAAAGCGACAGCCGTTTTTTTCACATAAGAAAAACAACATTCTTGCCCAGTAAAATTCATGGTGATATTTTGGTTTTAAAATTGCACAAAGCGACAGAAAGAAAAACGTTTTTTTTATTGTTGACTTGAAATAGAAGCAATGCATTTTTTCATCTTATTTTATTTAGATGCCATTCAAAGTTCGCATCTCAAAATTTCGTCACGTTTTTGGTTCACCGTATCGTGAACAAGATTGCTATAAGAATATTGCCATAACACGTAATGCACACGATGGAAGTTTTTGTGCTGTGAATTCAAAATATTTGGCTATTGTAACTGAGACAAGTGGCGGTGGCAGTTTTCTTGTTTTACTTCTGTCTGAAGTTCGGCTACAACATTGATTCATTTTCTTTATCGAATTCATGTTTGATTTAGGTCGGTCGTGTTGATGTTGACCATCCACGTATAACTGGTCATCGTGGTCCCGTCGTTGATCTTAAATTTAATCCATTCAATGATAACGAAATAGCGTCATGTTCAGACGATGGAACAGTTAAAGTTTGGTATATACCAAACGATGGTTTAAAAGCTGACACTTATCAATGGAAAGTTGATTTACATGGACATCAACGACGTGTAGATTATATTGAATGGCATCCAACAGCGCAAAATCTTATATTAAGTGCTGGTCTTGATCATCAAGTTGTTTTGTGGAATGTTGAACGAGCTGAACCAATACAAGTTTATCGTTGTCATCCAGATGCAATACAATCGATATCATGGAATAGAAATGGTTCATTATTTGCAACAACATGTAAAGATAAACACATACGTGTTATTGATCCTCGTACCGGCCGAGTGATTGGGGTGCAAACAAAATTTGTTCTTTTTAGATTCTATACATTTTCTTTTGTGTTTGTCTATGTTGTTTACAGAAAGTACTCGGTCATCAAGGTCCAAAAACATCGAAAGTTGTTTTTCTGGGCGATACTAATCGTCTTTTGTCGACAGGTTTTGGAAAACAATTCGAACGACAAGTCTCTATTTGGAATCTTGTAAATATTTAAGAACAAAAACAATCTTTATATATGAAATTTTGATTTAGAATGATTTCTCAAAACCATTAACAGTTGAAACAATCGATTTCAGCGCCGGTGCTCTTATTCCATTCTACGATCATGATACTAGAACGGTTTATTTAGCTGGAAAAGTGAGAGGAAAAACCAAATGCTACTTCAGTTATTTCTTATCAATTAACGTGATAAATTTTTGTAGGGTGATGGAAATATTCGTTATTATGAAGTGAGTGATCATGGTGAACCGTACTTATATTTTCTTTCGGAATATAAATCCTCTTCGCCACAGCGTTGTCTTGGTAAAATTGATTAACAAGAAACGAGAAACAATTATTTATTTTATGAAAACAAATATTTATTTTTCGTAGGTGTAATGCCAAAGATTGGTCTTGACGTCACACGTAATGAAATCATGCGCTTTTATAAATTATTTGCTACTGGATCTGTGTGTGAACCTATTGCCATGATTGGTTTGTGTCTTGTTTTTTTTGACTTAGTTTTTGTTTTTGTATTAGACTTCTTTCCTTTTTTTCCTTATTATTCAAGTTCCCCGCAAAGCTGAAGCATTTCAACTAGATATTTATCCGGACACGCCAGGCCCATATCCAGCATTATCAGCTGAGGAATGGGTATCCGGTATCGATCGAGATCCCATACTTGTATCTATGAAAGATCGTGTTGAAGGTACAAATATGCCAAAGATTACAACCTATAGAACACTTGATTCAACAACATCAACACCTGTTCTTCCTCATCGTACCACACCACAACGCACAGCTCAACCACCGGTTGCCGAAGTTGCACCTACACCTAAACAAAATACTATCCAACAATCGCCATCATCCCCTGTATCAATTGAAAAATTAGCAATCAATATGCATCACCAGCAACCACAGCAACAGCAACTACAACAACCACAGCAACAACAACCACAGCTGCAGCAGCAGCAGCAGCAGCAGCAACAACAACAGCAACAACAACAACCTCCACCAAGTTCCAAAGGATTACGAAAAATTGAATCATTGAAAGTACCAGCCACAAGTACAGAATTTAATAATGTTAGGTAAGAATCCCTATTGATAGAAGTTAGTTTAGAATCTTTAATCGGAAGTATAAAAACAGCGTAATTCATGTTAACAGTAAAGGAGAAAAGAAACCGGCTGTTGTGCAGCGACGCCAGTTTGCAACTCGGCGTCGATTAGCACGTGCAAGTTCATGTGGCATTTTATTGGATACCAGGTTCGATATTTCTCTCAGCTTTTTAAACACCTTATAGATGCATTTCCAATTTGATTTTCATATCTCATGTTCTCTTCGTTTTTTTTTGCATCGATTTTTTTATTATTTCCAGTGACGAAGTCATTCCTCCTCCTCCTCCACCACCACCGCCACCACCACCAACAGAACGTAAAGTCACTTCACCTCAATCAGTTGCTGCTACACCAGCAACTGTATCGAATCCACCGTTGACTCGAAATCTTTACAAAACACTCTATTCTTCATTTAAACCTTTCCCATCAGAGAAAAAATTAAGTCATGCACAATCTACACCAGATCTCTCGTCAATGGTGTTAGAGAATAAAAATGATGATGATACATCATCGTCGCTTGAAAACCTTTCGAATACTTATGCATCAAATAATGTACCTCAAACACGGCCAGCTGGTTCGATTCTTAAACGACGACCAAAACCAACTCCAAAATCATCGGAAATTCGAGAAGAACCTATTTTTGTTTCATCGGTTTCTGTACCTTTACAACAAAATGCTACTCGATCGGTTCAATCGGCAATGCGTGATCACAATATCAACATACCAGAGAGGTAGTTTGGCTATTCAGCCAAGCATGGAATGAAGTGTTATTATTGTTTTTGTTTTCTTTCATTATTTGCTGTGTCATATATTTATATACATATGTTCTTCGTTTTGTTCAACATTTATTTCGTACTATTTTTCAGGGATAAATTTCAAAATAAAATTAGTCAGCAACAACGACAATCCCAATCACCAATACATAATAATAATCAAAATCGACGTAATATTGAAGTCAAGAAGAAAGTCTGGAGCGTTGATACTCCAGATCAACAACAGCAATCACCACAACAGACATCATATCATACGAATGGTAATGGACATTATCTATCTGTTCAACAACAATCGAATGGAATTGATGTTAGTCAAAAACTATTTCTATATACATTATTTATCTAAATAGATTTTTCTATCATTAATGATTTCATTTTGTTTTTCATATATTTTTAGTATCGTCAAGCATTTTTAAAACAACAAGAAGAATTGAAGTCATTACGTGAACTTATGTCATTAAAAGATAATCGAATTCGTCTACTTGAAGAAGAATTACGTTTATTAAAAACAAAACATGAACATAAAGATAATGAACTAACAAGATGATTGACTGTTTGTTCTTTTTTTTAAATATAACATTTGTTTTCTTTTTTTCTATCAATATTTTAGTCATTGTTTCTTTTTTGCAGTCTTCGTCTACTTATGTATGAAAAAATCTTTCTTTTTTTGTATTCTTCTTACTCTTGAAAATTAATATACTCGACAGAACGATGATTTGCATGGTTTTTATTTTTATTTTGATTTAAGAAAAATGATCATTTGAAATGATGTTAATTTAGAGAATCGACTACGATCAAACAAAACATTAATAGTACGACTAAAGATAAAAATAAAGACATCGAATGACGAAAAGACATGCTGATATGCCATTCGATGTCATCGTCATCAAATGGACTATTCGATATCAATGAGTAAGGATATGTGAGATTATTTGTTTCGTTAATCAACAGTTCGATCCAATCTACATAGGTTATTACACGTGTGTATACACCTGCGAATCCTGCTTGTGCACATCCATAGCCAAATGATGTTATGCCTACCAGGACCCATTGTTTACTTGATGTAAACATCATAAGAGGACCACCGGAATCTCCCTGACATGTATCTACGGATAGATACAGATTTTTTTAGAAAGTTCCTCTTTTTTATGAGTTAATCTATTATTCTCAACCTTTTATACTGTTCTCAACACCAGCACAGAATTGTCTGAACTCGTCGTAGATCACGCGATAACAACTGACATTCTGATGGTCAATCGTTTTCAATATGACTTGCTGGAGTATTGATGTTTCTGGACCCCTTTCCCAGAGTCTACCCCAGCCGACTGCAACAAGCTAAAGATTTAAAAATAAAATAAGATATCTACTAAACATGCACTTCAATCAAATAAATAATCAGACTTACTGATGAACCGACAGGTGGATATTCATTAAAAGATACATTCGGTAAACATATCTGCGCAAAAATGACGTCATTCTCATGAAGACCTGATGACAATTTCAGCAACGCAATATCGTTGACAAAATTCGATTCATCAAAATTAGGATGGATAAAAATATCAGCTACTTTGCTCAGAGAAGTTGCCTGATATCGATTGTTTGATCCAGCATGTATTGTAATTTCAGAAGCATTTACGCGAACGACTCGTTTTTCTATATAATTTACTATTGAAAAACAATGTGCTGCTGTTAATATCCATGAACTTGCTATAATAGATCCTGCACATCGAAATTCGTTTTGAACGCGAAGTGATACAACCCAATTCCATGTTCCTATTCTTGTGTTTTGGCCACCGACAATTTTTGAATCTAGTCGAGATTTGTTTGAACAACCGCATGTTGAATGTTGATCGCATGAATAGATTATCTGATTTTCAAGTTGAAGAATTATGAGCAAGATGATTGAAATAGTAGATGCTAACATTATTGATGACACAACGAACAGATCGATGAGTTTCTTTCTTTTTCTTCTTGATCATATATTTACTTTCATTCGTTTCTTATCTATTCAGGGTCAATGTCATTTTATTGATGGTCCCACTTATTGATTTGCTTTTCAAAGTAATCATTATATTTTCATATGATGTATCGGAGATTAATGAGTTAGTAGTTCTATTGAAAATAAATTTACACTATCATTACATTTATACTTGCACAAACAGATGAAAAATTTCATCGATAGTCCAAAACGTAGTTTTGAAGAGGATAACGGTTTGTCGTGTACATTTTCTATGATGATTTATTGAACTATTATGGTAGTCTTTGTTGTTTGATATTTTCCATGGATCATACCAAGTTAGAAATCAAATATAATTGACTGAGAGTGGTTCATTCGAATATGGTTGCCAGATAATTCATCTGACGATCAAGAAAATAAATAATTTCTAGCAAAAAATACTTCACTCAAATTTAGAAGTGTTATTTCGTCGAAAATCAACTATTAATGGCATGATAATGAAAATGAATTATTTTCGTTTTTGTATAACATATATCTTTCTTTTCTTTGTATACGATTCAAGTAGATGCATTTGAATTTAACGATATTACAATTTCAATATTGACTCAACAAGAAAAAGTGATACGCGAGAAAAATAAGCATTGAATCATTTGAAGACTTCTTCTCATTTTATTCTCTTGATAGTCGCTATTCAGAATGAACTTATCAACTTGGTATGTATTCTTCTAAATACACTTTTATGATAGATATCGTATTTTAATATTGAATTTATTTGATTATATATCATTTATAAATAGTTTCATGTTGAACTCGTTACTTTAGCAATAGTATAAGTGCTGTCAAGAAGAGATCTTAATATAAATAGGATCATGACAAGTTTGCTTCATGGGAGGACAATAGTTTTCATAAGTGATTAAAAACTATCTGCCATTTCAGCTTAATAGCCAACGACAGCTTCGTATTCAATGACGTAGTCTAAACTTACACTTCGTCCTACACTCTACGTCTTAATATAAGTATGTAAACATAGATATCAAATTATTTCAATTAAGTTTTGAGAGCTCATAAATATCATTATTGGTCTGAATTATGAAGAAAATCAAAACTTTTCGGTCTTAGTTTCTTTTTGTAACACACTGATTTGTCAAAATATAAAATTGAATGAATTATTAAATTCACTAGTGTCTATATTAGAAACTTATTGGTTCGAAGAATTACTGAAATTGATCTTGATTGACTCTATTGAATATAAAAATATATCGGATTTGTCATTAACACAGATAACATCAAATCTTGGATCTTCATTTATTATTTTTCTGTACTTGTGTAGCTCTACTATGATCTTAAACGCTGTTTGCATGGATGAAGTTCATGAAATTTTAAAAGTATGAGAATAACACTTATGTTTTTAATTAGATGACTCAAAACATGATGAATAATACTCCCTCGACTTACATTCTAGAAATAGAATCCTCATATCATTTGCGTATGTAAGTTTTCTTACACAAACTTCATCATTGTGTTTGTTGTCGATGTCTTTTTCTGACATTGATAATTTTATTTGCTATATTTAACCTTATGACCCTAATGATCCTAAAATGACAGCTGTCTAATAGCACGTGTATTCGTTGAAGTGATAGATAAGTCGCGCCAAAACAGCAAAAGAAAATAAACAGCGAAATAGACAAGAAAAAGAAACTACGAAGTATCTTCTTTAGAGAAAGACAAATGAGAGTAAACATAACTTAGCGAATGCCCTATTATGGTAAAATATAATAGACAACGAGAAGATTTCAAGGGAAAAACGAAAGAACATTTTTCTATTCTAGAACGTTCCGAGAAATTGAGTAGACAATACAATGTATTCATGTTTGTTGATTGTTCTTAAATCGGATCATGACAAATTAATGTATCGAACTTTCTTCATGGAAATAATATTTTATTGCAATTATAGTTATATGAAGTCATTTTTTTCTCAAACATGAACGTGTATGAAAAACGTTTTCTGTTTTCAATTTCATAACCCAACTTTTCAATCGATAAACTTGATTGGATTAAGTATCAAAAAACTTTTTCACTAATTTTAGTATCCATCTTTCACAGATTTACTATTCAACATGATTGAAAGCTGTGATAAAGATTGAATGTAACGAAAATAAATGCAACAGATGTTACAGTGCATTGATAATTAATTACATGATGCTATCAAGTCAATGTTGACATGATGATATCGACAACTTTTATCAAGTAATTGATAGCAATGGATCACTCTCAAAAGAGATGCTTTTTCTTCTGAGGATAAACAATTTCAAAGATGCAGCTACTCGAACTTTCCACTACCATTTACTCTTCTCTATCTCCTCCATAAGACACAACAACTATTTAATTTTTTCCCTATATATTTATACACTTCTATTGCAATTAAATTCATCATACTGCTATTTATCAAAGATTGAGTATCTATTCAAATAGCCGTAGCTATTCAAAATCTTCGATCACTATTTAAAACCTTCAATAGCTATTTATTTCTCTCTATAGCTATTTAATCTTCTGTGCTGTTTATCAAAGATTGGGTACCTATTGTCATATTCATAGCTATTTAAAACATTCAATAGTTATTTATTCGTTACTACAGCTATTTGATTATCTCTATTGGTTGTGAAAGATTGAGCAGCTGTGGGTATAAAATTAGGCCTGTTATTTAAGACTTCGTATAGTTTTATGGAAGTGTTGAGATTTTCTATTGGCGTCTGAAGTTATTTCGTGCAAAGTGGGAAAAAATATAGAATGCAGCTAGATTTCGTTTCTGTAACAGAAATTAATCGTATTATTAACTAATCTGCCTTTGTTTCGAGCAAGGATGAAAAAAATGACTGCGATTGGTTATAAAAAATATGGAATGTGATTTTTCCTTAGAGAGTTTCTATTATTTAAAGTTAGTGCAGGTAAAACGAACTTGCAGAATTCAGAAAAAAATATATTTTAGATAACTGGATTGGTAGTGAAATTGAATGGAATTTTTTTAAGAGCACAAGTGGAAAAGGAGGTTGAAGTGTTAGCCTCAGAACGAGGAAGTATGTTTATTTTGAAGGTGTTGATGTATTATGAAAACAAATGTATGTGCTGAGTCATGAAACAGTTTTTTTCAATGGCTGGAGAAGGTTTAAATAGTTGTACGATTGATATAGAAAATAATTAAATTTGAGAAACTATGGATCTCAATTAAAATATATTCAGTCGATACAATATGGGAAAACTGAAATCTATTTTTCAGTTCAATTGGTTTTGCTCATTTTAGTCGTTCATTAGAATTCTACGATTCACAAAAGATCTGCCAGACGGAAAATATTCAAAGTCGATGTAGTCATGACTGATTGGAATTACCTATGGGAAAAATATGGATGATAGTTCATTCGATTCTATTTAAGAAACGGATTTAATTTAACTCTATCACAAATTATTCAAAAACCTCAATGATATCAAAATATCAAACGTAAATGTTAATGATTTATGTCCAAAAACACGACATTGAAGATTTTTGTTTGAACTTGAATTCATTCTACTTTTATAATTGGCATCATCCATACTTATCAACGAATAAGAATGATTACTCCATTGATAATATAACGAGAGAGAACTTCTTCAATATTAAGACTACAATATACTATATAGATCATTTATTTTTTGTCAATCAGCGGATAAATATCTTGATGTGTCAGTGATACGCTATCAAAAGTTCGGCGAATGAAATAAATGATGAAAATTTTCCCGAATGTCTATTCACATTTGACTAGTCGCATTCAATTAACTTATTCAAATAAGCACGAAATAGTTCATGATATTTGTAATATTCAGCGAATTAAAAAAAAATTTACATTGAAACCAACGAAAGTTGTAATTAGTAAAAATTGAAGTATATCGATACGATCGACTTCTTTTTAATTTTCATGGTTAGAAAATACTTATTTTTCAATGAAATGCATAATTCATTTTGATACGAATCCACTAATATTTTATTTGTACGCTCGGGATTCTCCATATGACAAATATGATTCAACTACTAGCGCAATAATCCCATGATAATAACACTGCGATCGTTTTTGTGCAGTAAAAAGTAATTTGGCATGAATTATAAAGATTTAGCTTAATGATAGTGATAAATAATTTTTTTATCGAGAAGTTCAAAGACATGAATTCACTTTGTTAATCGATGAGAATGATAAAGAAGACTAATATCCATTTCAAATGAAAAGAGAAGTGACTATTTTTGGAATCATTTTCTACTTTTCTGACAATCTTTCTGATGTTCTTCTATCAATTTTTTAAAGCAGAAAATATAATTTAGTTTCAAGCTTTTGAAATTGTAATATCTGGTAATACATCAGAATCGTTAACTATAATTCAACTATCTATACTACAGATTTCGTATTAAAATGATCAGCAACTCACAAGTCATAAACAGTTTACTATGCATTTTCAGCAGGTTTTTGAAGAACATGTGATTTCTTTTTGAGGAAAATATCCAAGGGGGAAGCATGATACTTCATACTTTACGTACTTTAAGATACTTCATCATACTTTGAGATACTTTACCGAACTTTAAGATACTTTAAGATACTTTAAGGTACTTTAAGATACTTTAACGTACTTTGAGGTACTTTAAGACACTTTAATATACTTTAAGGTACTTTACCGTACTTTAAAGTACAAAAGTATCATGTTTCCCCCTTGCCGGTCATCCTCAATCGATGAAACATTTGACTGAAAAAATACTAAATCATAGTTCTTTCTAATTTAAAAATTTTTAAATAATGCTAATATAATTTTGTATTTCTCGTAAACTTTTTAAATAAAAACATTTTAATTCAAAAACTTGAGTTTTTCAGTAGTTTTTTAATGATTTTATTAATTCAATTAAATGATAATCAGAAAGCAAAACGGCATCATTTATGTTCGTATACTACCGTTTACGATCTGGGAAGTCACAAAATGACTTTTGAGCAGGTTCGGGTCCAGATATAGGGTCGGGCCCAAAGGAATATTTTATATGTATAAAAATAGTTTTTGAACTTCAGTTTATTGTACATTTTATTCCAAAAGTAATCTTTAATTTAAACATTTAAAAATAGTAGAAAAACAACAAAAACACCTTCCAGATTAAAATATCTAAATTTGACTACCCTGGTCAATCAAAACGGCCACCGTTACAGTATCGTAAACGGTCGTTTTCACATTGTATTCCACGGTTAAACGACCGGTTTAAGCCGTATCAAGGCGTTTTAACAAGGTCAGTATTACGGACGTACACGGACACCGTATATATGTCGTAAAACCCTCGTAAAGACAGCGTAATACTATCGTATTCTATAGAACATACGGCCGTATTACTGACCTTGTTAAAACGGGGTAATACGACGCCGTAATGGGCCGTGTTCTCATCGTATACGACTGTTTACGGATCTTTCTGTTCGACCTGGATAACGTCATCTATCTTTTATTCAAATAATGCTCCATCTGATTCTGTACTATTACTGATGAGACTATCAATATCTTTCAAAGAACAATCACTGTCACTATTTCGTTTTGTTCTTTTGCTCATTGTAGATGATAAGGAATTGTTTTTTTTCAATAACTAAATCTTGTTCATCATCACTTGTAGATATTTTTCTTTCTAACTGATGCTCTTTGTGTTAAAGAAAAAAAGTCATATTTCGAGCGACTTCGAGTATTAACTTCTGATTGAAAAATTTTATGCATTGTCTTCTATGCAATGCGACCGGACTATACCAGATTCGGTTTCAGTTTATATATGTCTCGTTCTCTAGCATCTTTTTCTTTCTATTGTCTTCCGTCTGCGTCACTTTTTTGTAGACGGACACAGTACTTCAACTTTATCCTAGGCAGGTATATTGAAGGAGAACGATGGTATCCAAAATGTAAAGAACTGAATTAGCAAACCTCTACTAAAAAACGATTTTTCCGTAATGATTATTTCCTCTGTAAAATAACATCATCTTTATCTATAAAATAGATAGTAACTCACTTTGTGGAAGGACATTTTTCAAAATGACTTCGTAAATAAACCGTGAATGGTTGGTTCATTTTCATTCACACTTTTACCGTTGATATAGTTTCTGAAGTTGTACAATCAGTATCAACTTCAGTTTTCTATTTCTTTCTGACAGGAAGAAATTTACATGTACGTTTATGACGAAATGTAGAAGAGCATTTTTCGCATGAAATATTAAAACTGATAAATGAACAAACTGAATCGGATCACATACTGTTCATTCTTTTTACTTTGGAGACGCTTCTGAAGTCTATTAAACACAAGGATGGAGTATTATATAAGTAATTGTACTGCAGTATAGTGTTGTTTCTATGATTGAAAAAATGCATTGTTGATTTACAGCTTTAATCGAAATGAGGCTTAAGAAATAAAATTAGTGATGCTAATAAATATAGGAATTATATCCTAGAAATTCGAAACAGATGTTTACAAGCGTTGTGTGGGTGTGGGTTGATAATTTATTGAAGTTTATTAGATCTTATTAATCTGAAAAAAATCAAGACGGAAAATTATATTTGTACGATAGTAGACAATTGGGAAACTGTATATGATCTAATTATCTTATTTAAAACCGAGCAATATTCCTTCTAGAAGATCATACTTATTTCAGTTTCTACTAAAACTTAATTATATTTAACAGAGTCGATTTAACAGATACTAACAAACTGAACAAAATCTGATAGCGCATTAAATTGCTCATTTCGAAGATAAATCAACTGAAATGGCATTGGGAAAACAAAGGCAAAAATGATTGTGCGTAAAATATTCCGATTGATAACTTTTTTCTGATATGCTACATAGACATACTCATAAGATAAATGAATATATTCATTGGTTTAATGAAGATTTTTAGCAGAAATCGTTATGTACATATACATATTCAGCAAAAACAAATGATAAAATGCTGGTGAGGGTGTGAGTGCCAATTAAAAGAAGCATTGCATACGCCCACCCAACAACAACACGAACTCCGACACCGACACCCTCGATATATTTCATCAACTTTTCATGTTTTATTTATATAGTGAATGAATCAACATGATTCGAAACAGCTGCAATCGAAATCTCAACATTTAATAGCCTGATCGTCAATTATTGAACCTAAAGTCGTTTAGATCAAGTGTACTGAACCACTGAAGTTTGGTGTTAAACCTATTTTTTTAGAGTGTAATTCGCTTGCTGATGAGTTGAGATAATTGTGAAAGATTGCTGTTCATTAGATGTCGTTGGTTGTTGGTTGAGCGGGCGGATATTCATGATTGGATGAGACTGGGTAACTGGTGACGTAATATGGATAGTTGAAAATCGGTTGTTGTTGAATACAACTGAATTGGAAAATTACCATTGACATAACTAGACGAATGCTGTGTATACATCGGTGTTTTGTTTTTACCAGTATAAGAGTATGAGATCGAAGAACTGGATGGACACAAATTATAATTAGTATTGTTCATACTTTGGAGTTGAGAAGTTGGAGGAACCACTTGTTGTTGTAGATTTGTAAAGAGCATGCTGGCCACACAGAAACGGTGGTTTTTCGGTTTTTATGTGTAAAGGGTGAATGACAAGATGAAGAGAGAAAAAGAAAACAAGGGATGTAGTATAGCTAGTGTGAGATATACTCAATGCAAGAAAAAGATGTCTTATCTAAACGTGTATAGCTTAGTGAATGATGAGAGTAGTATTTCTGTTTTTCCTATTCCTTTTGTTCATCAAATTTTTCTTTAAATAAACGTGTCACTCTAATAGGCTCTTGTGAAAGCTACAGAGAGTGAATGCATTGAAAGAATTAAAAGGAAGCTTGTGAAGTGTAATAACAATCTAGGGTTTGTTTACTCTATGTTTATAATCGTATTTTCATTAGATTGTACTATTCATTGTCTCTTTATATTCCCATGTACTGTAAAACCATCGTGATGTCCTCTCCTCTTTCTTTAAATACTTTAATTGCCTCTATCGAAATCATTCATTTCAAGACGATCAATATACTCAACATTAAAATTCCACACACATGATCCAAAAGCAGTCGCAATAGACATGGATTATTTATACATTTCCAATTTGTTTTCTTTTCCAGATATTCCCACTCTTCACATAAGAACAGTTGTAATAATAAAAAATCATGGGTAACGAATCATCTAAGAAGAGAACATCAGAAGAACTTCTTGATAAAGGTTTTTTATTATGTTTATTAATTGTGATTAGTTTAACAAAGCAACTTTTTTGCCAGAAATCACCATAATCAAAGCTAATTCCGAACTTAGCGACGAAGGCTAGTAGAAAGAAGATACGAATATTAGAGGAAACTTTTCTTTTTTTTAATTAGACATTCGAAAATTATTTGAAGTATGTTGAAAAAACACCGTTGAACTAAGTCTTTCCGTTCACGTTATTTTGTTCTCTCTATAGGAGTTCAAACAAGAATCTTCATCCGGTACAATGAACAAAAAGCAGTTCGCAAAGTATTATAAGCAAATCAGCGGCTACGGTGACAATGATTACAACATGTCCGAGTACATCATGACGTTTCTAATGTTTAATCATAATTGTTTTATGCTATTTCAGCAATTTGTTTGCAGTATTTGACAACAATGCTGATGGTTCAATTACTTTCCATGAATTCGCTTTAGCTTGCATCCTCAAAAAGAAGGGTGATTTGGACAGTAAACTTGAATATTCGTTCGACATGTAAGTTTATTTTTGAGTGCCTCTGCCCATGTCACTAAAATCGGCAGATATTTGCTGATTAATCCCGATTCATCGAAAGGAAAATCGTGAGCTGAAGCGCAATAGAATCGCCAATTTTTCGCTATTATATCGGCGATTTTTAGGATAAACGGTGATTTTATACGAGATTTCACACTATTGACTGATATTCTTTACTATTTCATTGTTTCTTTTTGGAACATATATGTCAAGTTTTTCTTTAATTTAATTTTTTTCTGTTTCGCAAACTCGAGCAGATGAGTTCGAGCGATCTGCCCGATCTCGAGATGGTCTGATTCTCAACAGATCACTTCAGTATAGTCCTCTTCTGATCATGATCGTAATTGGCATCTTCTTGATGAAGAAATAAACAGGAAATAATATATAAGAAAAGTATACTTCGAAAACTCCTGTGTTATGCGTTCAACGGCGCTGTTTATATATTCCTGAGTGTTCATAACAAAACGGTGAACGATTAATCAGCAGACAGAACGCGAAAAATATACGACACATTTTTACATTGGAGTTCACAACATATAATCGCCGATATTTTAAAGAAATACGACAAATCACGAGTTTACACCGATTTTTTAGAAAAGAGCCAAAATCGCAGCAATTTACGCGACATGGGTATTTGCATACGACAAAGATTAGAGAAGCCAACTGCTCGAATAGAAATAGACAAAAAGAGAAAGGGAATGAGAAAGTAACATTTGGAACTGTCAAAGAGGTTTTTCACTATCAACAATTTTTTTCGTCGAAATAAAGTTGTTTATTTTCCAAGTTCTGGATGCTTGATTATTCATGTGTCCACATATTTTTCAAATTTAGGATCGATACATCGGGCGATGATTGTATTAGTTTCAAGGAGATGACGAGCTTCCTTGATAGAGTCGTAAGTTTTACCTGTTTTCTTCTTGTTGGAACTAGGGATGCACCAATTCCTAGAGTATGATGTCAAAGAGGACAATTTTTTCTGGTAATAGTTGTTAAGGAATTTCTCTGTACGTGAATGTTTATTTGTACTCTTCTTGATAAGCACGTATTGTTTATTCTTATCGTATTAACTTCTTCTGAGTATCTTAGAATACGTGTTATCGCTATTGTTATCTATCTATATATATGCTGTCTTTCTAAGAAGAATCGCAGGGATTGTTGGCATTCTTCTAATTCTAATTCTTTCACTTCTTCGTTATTATATTCTTTCTTAAGCTTGAAATAAAGTTTGAACTCGTGTTCATTTAAGAAGCAGCACAAAATTGACAATAGTGTAGCTGGCTTTCAATTGTTTGCATCAGTTAAGATTAAATGTTTTCGCTCTATCTGAAACTCGGCTCAAAAATTCTGAAATCAAAAGTAAAGATTATTGAAGTGGTCTGGAAGTAGTCGAAAAAAGTTCGAAATTTCCATTTTTTCGACCGATTCCAGACCACTTCAATAATCTTTACTTTTGATTTCAGAATTTTTGAGCCGAGTTTCAGATAGAGCGAAAACATTTAATCTTAACTGATGCAAACAATTGAAAACCAGCTACACTATTACCAGAAAAAATTGTCCTCTTTGATATCATACTCTAGGAATCGGTGCATCCATAGTCGGAACACTGAGTAGAATGTTAGTTTCTTCTTTTTCAAGTTGAAAATTTCAAACGATCCAGATATCCAAAATCTTAATCCAAAAGTGCTTACTGAACAGGTCTTCAACCAGTTTCAAGTCGATGTAGGAGAGAAATTAAGCAGGACGCAATTTATGGATGGGTATGCAATAATATTACTCTTGTTCAACTATGAATGATCTTGATTTAGGAGCAAAAACAATGCACAACTTCAAATATTGTTTGCACACGAATGAACTCCATCTAAGATGTATGAAAGGATAATTTCTTTTTCAATAATGGACTTAAAAAATAAAAATCCAGCGTCATAATGTTTTACTTTCCACTTTTCGAATTAATCACTTTAAAAATTATATTGAGCAAGTACATTCAACACTTCGAATGATAGAGTGTGTGTGTGGAGTATGATTTGTTGACTGTTTGCGATGGTGACCGACCACCCAGGTCGAAAATACAGACGTCGGATCATACAAGATCTGATCAGATCATATACCCACGGGACACAATCAGATACTAAGATCGGACAAGATTCGGCATCTGATCTTGTATGATCTTGTAAGATCAGACGAAAAATCGTACACAAAATCGTGGTCTCAGAAGTCTGACATCACATCGTACTCTAAAGCTCTTGACAGATCTTGTTCTTCTGTCGGATCTGATTATAAGATTATAGAAAATCTTATGCGACAGTAAGATCTTACAAGAATCTCACTGTGGGAATTGATGTAAGATATCTGAGATCACGATTTTTTGTACAATTTCATCTGATCTTACCAGACTTAATGTCTGATTTTTCGACCTGGGTACCCTTACAAGCTTTTTTGTAAAATCGTGGCACAAGATCATTAAATATCTTATGTGTTCTTGGTTTCGAAAGATTTCATCAGATTCTTGCAGTAAGATTACAACGACAACTCTTGGAAGAATCTCGCAGTAAGAAATTTATAGGAACGGGATGAATGCTTTTTGTGGGATCTTATTAAACCACATAAGACTCCCAGGTCAAAAAATCAGACATTAAGTCTGGTAAGATCAGATGAAATTGTACAAAAAATCGTGGTCTCAGATATCTTACATCAATTCCCACAGTAAGATTCTTGTAAGATCTTACTGTCGCATAAGATTTTCTATAATCTTATAATCAGATCCGACAGAAGAACAAGATCTGTCAAGAGCTTTAGAGTACGATGTGATGTCAGACTTCTGAGACCACGATTTTGTGTACGATTTTTCGTCTGATCTTACAAGATCATACAAGATCAGATGCCGAATCTTGTCCGATCTTAGTATCTGATCGTTTGCCGTGGGTCGTCGTATCTGAAATCTTACATTAAGTCTTACAATAAGACGCTTCAAAGATCTTGCTATTTCGTAAGATTTTCTACAATCTTAGGGTCATATCTTGCGATACACTAGGATCTTTCAAGAATCTGATAGGACGACTTGATGTAAGATTTCAGAGACTAGCATTTTCGTACGATTTTTTATCGGATCTTACACGATCAAATAAAATCAGATGCACAATCTTATCAGATCATAACATCTGATTTTTTGCCCTGGGTAGTACACACTGCAAATCTTGTTCATAGAAAAGTTATCCAGATGATATCCAAGCATCCTCCATAACTAGTATTTGTAGAGGGTGGGTGTGGGTGTGTCTTTTTATCTGGATTTGCACTCAAGCTCAACTGGAATTGTGAATCATTATGTCATCAAAATTTACATCAGTAGACAGAATATTTCTGCCGCTAATCTAAGTTTCGTGTACTTTTCCTGACAAGTGTAATCCTATAAAAATACATTCAAGAGCTACTCCATTGAACAATGTTCGTTAAGGTGTATATGAAGAGATCAGTTCTAATGTTCTATGCGCTGAAAACTACACTTTTGAGTCATATGACATTCTTTCAGTAGAAATAGATTCAACGACGTTTCCATCGCATTACTTTGATGTAAACTATATACTTAGTTCACAGAGCAACATCAAATCAGAAAAGTAAGATTGCACACCTTTACTACAATGTATGAGACGTATAAATCATATTTTGTGTCGTCTCTGTCGTATGTCAGTATATGATTTCATTTATTATCTGACCGCTTTAAATAGTTCCGTATTATAAAACATAACAATGAGGTATTTAGCTTTCAAGGATTTACAGAAAAGCTGAATATATGGTAATTGAAATGGGTCAGTAGAATAAATTTGACGAAGGAATCAGAGACCGAAATGCAGCGGGGGCAATCGGGTGTGGGTGTGAGGATATACTGGGATATATGTTTGGGTCTAGCTTCGGTGGTGTATAACTACCGATGGCCCAAAAATCCATTTCCAAGACTTAATCAAGCCACCCAAATCCCACTTTCAGAACCGGAATTATATCGATAATGGTTCCGAAACAAGCGCCCAATATGAAACCACGTGTAGACGCATACAAAATACTCCACACTCTCATTGAAATCATCACCCGCCAAATCTCTTTCACCCATATGCATGTTCACGATGGGCCGCTAGCTGAATTCGCACCCGCATCGATGACTACACCTCAATCATCAGTAGCCGGGAAACATACAGCCATGCCGACATGTAAAGCTTGTAGACATGGTGAGATTCAGTTGAACAGCAGCCTCCGGTACCGAAGTGAACTACGAACCTGTTTGAACTCTGGCCTACATTAAGAGCCTCAGTCACACCCAATGCACACACACCTTCAAGGCGTCTATCAGACTCACATCATGAAGCGACAGCAATACTCGTACCGTAATGCATTGCAATGCATAATTTAGGTTGCATTATAATGCCATTGCATTCATTGACTTTCGATGGCTAAATAACGCATTATAATGTACATTATTTCAGAAAATCGGCTGCACTGGTATTGTCTAATGAGCGTATGGCTATTTAATCTTATGGGAAATTTTATTCTTTAAAATTTTTACCTTATTCTTTTTTTTACTATTGGTCATGACTCATGAGCAGAATGATATCATGTTTCAAGGGTTTTCTTTTAATGTTTCACTTTTCTTCGGTGAAGACAATGATTCTTTTCGTATTTATGTAACTTTACGAAACACGAATGAGATGTTTCTTAATGCTTTCGATTGTCGACGATAAGTTCATAATTCTATAATAATTAGAAGCCGAGTTTTGTACATTTAGTTATTAAAAATCCACACTTTTGTCGGCAACTAACGGCAAACCCAAGGGAACTAATTATGCATGGCGACCAACGAATCACATATCAGACCAATTTCATTTTTGTTAATCGGTTACTGAAGCCTAGGCGTGTCTCCTCGTTGTACACATATATCAATTTCACATTCACACAGATATCCGACGGAAGTGTAATTAAATAT